>AWOL01S0065200.1:0-26751 GCA_000715115.1 Nicotiana otophora
TATATATATTAACTTGTTATTAGGTTATTTGCCCTTTTTTAAAAAAAAATATCATCATAGATACTCACATGTGTTGTATGTTATTTTGATTTGATGGTGCCAAAAAAAATAAAATACATCGCTAGCCCATCGAAGTTAAACTCATATAATATACAATATGTTGTAAAATTTAACTATACATATATTACTCTGGCTGCCTTCAATATAGACTTGCTTGACCATTTTGCTTTTTTTGAACTCTGAAATTCAGCTGGAAATGCATTGCACTGCAGTTTGAAGTTCGTTTATGAGCAGGTAAGGATAACGAACTATAAAAACTTAGCGAGGAAATAAAAAGCCTTTAATTTAATCGGATAGCGACATTACAACTTGTTTGGAATTGATTNGATTTCAGACAAGTAGTAGAAATTTACAGATCTAATCTTGAAAGCTTCAATAACGAATGGGAGGTTGCCAAGGATATTATGGCAGGTCATAGAGACACAAATAGCCAAACCTTTTAATGCAGTTGCGCAGTAGCACTAGACAAAAAGGCTGCAGCATATGTAAAGTAAAATCTTTATCTAATGGTAAATAGGCATTATATTAAGTTGGAATTTATACGTATGGCTAATAATTTGGGATCAATCAACATCTGCTGGTAGTAGTTAGCTCTATTGCTAAGGAAGAAGATTCAAAATGCAGTAATGACAGGAGACCGTACCACAGTGATAGCAAAACACGAACATGTGCTCTTAACAAATGCACAATCAACCAGTAACTTTCACTTAGACTCGGTATTTGTATTATAAAATTTATTTAATTTGTATAAATATTAAATTTTAAATTCAATAATTAAAATAAGTTATCAATTTGATGATATATTCAGAACCCATAAAGTTTAAATTTTAGCTCCGTTTCGTATGCAGTATAAGTGAAAATGGAGCAAGTAGCCAGCCAGCCACTGAATTGAATCGCAAGACTTCTCTATCTCTGTGACATTAATGCTGCTACTTTTCTTGTACGGTATGCTATAGTAGGCGCTGCCTTTACCATTCCTCATCTGCCATCTTTAATTTTCTGATGAATTATGGTCCATCGCTTGGGTATTCTTTTTTATTTTTTATTTTTTTCCCCTTTGTTTTCTTCTACATAAAAAAATGTATTTATAATTTAATCTTAGTATTGCTCATATTCTTACATAGCCATACCAACGCTAGGGCGCAACTATAATTTGTATTTATATTAGTTAATTATTACTTTCAATACATATTTATTAAATCTTGCGCATCATTAACTTAATTCCTAATTTTGCAATTGTGCCATCGCCTAAACCTTTGATGTCGGATATGGAATTATATTGGTTCACTAATTAGAAAATTGTACTTCAACAAATAATATCTCTTCGTGGGTCTTCTTATGAGCTTTTTCCCTACATTATTATTCCCAATATGTACACCGAAGTACTTTGCTATAGGCATTTGTAAGAATAATAAGTTAATAGCACGAACTGTCAAGCCAAGGTTTTCGAGCTCCACAAACCTGTGGGCGCTTGTCTTAATCTTTTTCTTTTTCTTTAAAAATCTGACGAACAGTGGTCGCCAATTTTGGTTGATCTGCACAAATGGCTACTTTTGTGACCTTGAATTTAGAAGTTGGTCCTTCTGCAAAATTAGATTAGTGGTCTGAAGTTAGAAAGTAGAACGTCCTTTGAAATTTAAAATTGAGAACTAATATAAGACCACACAAGTTTAATTTTGAAAAAGCGGCCAACATCAAAATAAAGGAAACAAAGGCGGCCACCTGCGTAAATAACATGCAAAGTTTTAATTCGACAGCACCTGATTGCAAACATTTATTGGGCCGAGCCCATAATTAGTTGGGTTGAGAGTCCAGGGCGGTCTACTTTCCGGAAGAAGGGCTCAGGCCCAACTTTAGGAACGTACTCACCTAACTTGGGCAAACGTTCAAAGGGCAATTACATGACGATGACTTCTGAGAGCTATACATCGATATTAGGGATTCTTACAAACCTTATTATCCTCCCTACTCAAGTTTCAATTTAATTACATGTACATATACACTTTACCAATTATATGCATTTTAGGAACTAAATGAGATATCAATTAACTCCTTTAATCACACTAATGTACATAACCCACCCCCCTACGTTTCTCTGCCCACACCCCCCACGATTCTGATACTCTCTCCCTCCATTAACGCTTTCTTCCATTTTTGTTCAAAAATATTTTACAATATCTCTCTTAAATTTTTTGATTTCTCTCTCAAAATCCCTTCGAAATTGTTATTGCTTCTAATTTTCTTTCCCTTACGATGAAGAAGAAAGGAACTCCGAGGAAAAGTCCTAAAAAAGGTACTAATGGTGATATTCCTACTTTTAATTTGGGTGCTTTCTCACCGGATTTATCCCAAAAAATGGTGAAATCCAGACATGCAACACCTGAGAGAAAGTCCAAGCTTTCCCCTCGTGAAGCTAGGGCAGAGGCACGAACAAAACTCAAGCATGACGGGGATACTGCTGAAGCTTCGACATATGCTAAATCAGTAAAACGGAAGGGCAATGAAATTGCTCGTGATGATGATTTCGTCGAAGAAGAAGTTATTCTGAAACCTGCAAAAAAAAATCAAAGTTTCTCCTACTGGCAAACCTTCAAAAAGGAAGAAGGTTCAAAAATCTCCTAAAAACATAACCTACCAGTCACTAGAGAAGCTAGTACTTCCAATTTTTATTTTTTATTTTTAGTTAAAAAGCTGTTTTCATTCTCATCCTGATACATATTTTTTTTGTTGTTCTGTAATTGTAGAAATTTTGTCTAGTTTGTGTATATTTCTCGTTGTTTATCAAATTTTCTACATATTTTTGAAAATTGTAGATTTGTTGTATATTATTTGAAATAATTTTGTTAGGGTATGTATCACATGATTTAGTTGGTTTTATTGGTTAATTTTTGCGCTATTTGTAGATGTTAATTTCATTTTCTGTAAAATAATTGTATATATTATGTCCAGTTATTAGATTCCCTCCCTTCCCCCCTTCATTTTTTTAAATGTAGGTTACTTTCTAGTTTCTTGCTCTAAATATGTCACGACCCAAAATCCACTAAAGGTCGTGATGTCGCCTAACACCGCCGTCAGACAAGCCAATGGTGATTGATCACTTAATTATTCATTTTAGTATTTTGAAATCATAATTTTCATTAATTAAATCGTATGAAATAGATTTTTTACATAATAAGTGATAATATTTACACAGTTACAACAATGAACAACCACTAGGAACCCCCAAAACCCGGTGTCACAAGTGTATGAGTATCAACTAGGAAATATAATAAAATATAATATCTGTCTGGAATACAAATTAGACAGGAGAATATAAATAACCCTGATGGAGACTCTGTAGGCTGCAAAGCATAACATGGAATGCAACTCATGGTAAAGTCCCCGCAATAGCCATTGCGCCCAAAAGACCATCAGACATATAAGTACCTGCACAAAAAGTGCAGCAAGTGTAGCATGAGTATGTAAATTAGCGCGTACCCAGTAAGTATCTAGCCTAATCCTAAAGAAGTAGTGATGAGGGGTCGACATCAACACTTACTAGTGGTCCAATAAAACAGATACAGTAGAAGTAAACAGATGTGAGTCAGGGGAACAAACGAAATAACAAGTATAAATACGTGGTAAAATCCTCCTCTCAGCAATAACTCAAACTCTCAGCTAGTAATTACCTCCTCAATCGGAGTATATATATAACGGACCTCACCAGATAGGTCGCCACAGTTCAAATCAGGATAACTCGCAGATATATTGTCTTCTTATCAAGTATTACGCATGATTTCATGAGAGTATTTTATAGAAATGTCGAGGCGTATGGCCTGATCCATCATGATATTTCCGAATCATAGATACATCTATTATATTGACGAGGCGAACGGCCCGCTCCCATGAGTGTGGTACGAAATCCTACCGAGGCGTACGGCCCGATCCATCATAATGTGCGCACTGTCGAGGGTCGAACGACACGAATCATAGATGTATCTATCCTGCCGAGGCGAACGTCCCGATCCCATTATAATAAGAATCTTTGACGGGTGCTCGACCACACTCATGAATAGTCGTGTGAGTTATAAATTTTTTTAACGGAACTTTTCGATGAGAACACATAATGCAGGAGAATTCGGTAAGGAGAGTACAATTAATCCACGGCTTATCATGAAGACGTCAAATCTCTACAATAACAAGTCTATCACTCTTCGCAAGCCTAGTCTCAAGTCGTAATGTAAAATAAAGAAATGTAATAGGCCAGAGACAACTCAAATAGTATAGTTATAGCACGGCGGGAACCTAAGTCTACCCGGATACAACATGAATCTAACCACGTATGGACTATCGTCACCTCGTGCGTACGTAGCTCCCCGTAACAAGTAGCACATAACAAACACATCACCTAGGGGTAGTTTCCCCCTCATAGAGCTAGACAGGAGACTTACCTCGCTCCAAAGTTCCATAACCGGCTCCAACACCTCTCTAACACCTCCGACCAATGCCCGTCGATCCAAAACTATTCAAACAATGTGCAAACCAATCAAAAATATATTCTAATACCCATAATAATTCAATTCATAATAATTCCCAACTCCGCTCGAAAAGTCTATAAAATCAACCCTCGGGCCCATGTGCCCGGATTCCAAAGTTTTTTGAAGATAAACATTACCCATAACATTACTAACTCAAATATGTAATTTATTCCAAATTCCATGTCCAATTTCGTGGTAAAAATGCAAAAATACTAATTTCTAGGTTTTCTACCAAAATCCCACATTCCTCCTAATTTTGATGTCTAAATACATATACAAACTATGTATTTAACTTGTAATATGTGGAAATGAGTTACCTTGTATTGCTTGATGAAAATCTCCCCTTGAAGCTCTCCAAATATCGCCCCAACCAAGTGAAGATGGAAGAAAATGGGCCAAATCCCCTTTTTTGTTTTTATAAAAACACCTCTGCCCAGACGACCTTCCGCTTCTGCGATCATCTTGGCCGCTTCTGNACTAATTTTGATGTCTAAATACATATACAAACTATGTATTTAACTTGTAATATGTGGAAATGAGTTACCTTGTATTGCTTGATGAAAATCTCCCCTTGAAGCTCTCCAAATATCGCCCCAACCAAGTGAAGATGGAAGAAAATGGGCCAAATCCCCTTTTTTGTTTTTTATAAAAACACCTCTGCCCAGACGACCTTCCGCTTCTGCGATCATCTTGGCCGCTTCTGCGGCGAAGTCCACGCTTCTGCGAAGTTGTGCCCAATAGCCCTGCCCGCGTTTGATCTCCAAGCACCGCACTGTGCTCCCCCAGGTGCGGGAAATGCTTCACACCTGTGGATTCTGTGACTCACTTTCTCGTTCATGCGAGGTCGTTTCTGCGACCTCATCTGCAGGTGCGGTTCCGCTTCTGCGGACACTCGACCGCATCTACGGTCTAGCCTTCCCCTAGCAAAATCCGAATTTGTGCTTGCCTAGCCGCTTCTGCGGAGTCGCATTTGCGACCTTGTTTCCGCAGGTGCGATTGCACCAGCAATTAGCCAAAACCAGCATTCCTCAACTTCAAATTTTGATCCGATTCCAATCCGAAACTCACCCGATGCCTCCAGGACCCCGTCCAATCACACCAACCAGTGTCAATACATGACACAAACCTGCTCGAGGCCTCAAATTATATTAAACAACATAAAAACCACGAATCGATGACCAAAATCCTTCTTAAAAGTTTTCAAACTTCTAAACTTCGACAAACGCATCCGAACCATACCAAAATATTCCGGAATGATGCCAAGCTTTGCGTACAAGTCATGAACCACAATACGAACTCATTTCAAGGCTTGGAATCCCAAACGGACATCGATAACACCAAATCCTACTTCAAACCAAACTTAGGAAATTCTAAAACCTTCCAAATGCCAACTTTCCATAATAAGCTCTGAAATGCTCCCGAGTGACCCGATACTCAACCCAAATATATTCCCAAGTCTAAAATCATCATACAAACTTATTGGAACCTTCAAATCCCGATTCCGAGGTCGTTTACTCAAAAGTCAAATCTTAGTCAATTCTTCTAACTTAAAGTTTCCGAAATTAGAATATTTCTTTCCAAATCAATCCCAAACTTCCCGAAATTTAATTCCGACCACACGTACAAGTCATAATACCTGAAGTGAAGCTACTCAAGGCCTCAAACCACCGAAGGACGCGCTAGAGCTCAAAATAATCGGTCGGGTTGTTACATTCTCCCCCACTTAAACATACATTCGTCCTCGAACGTGCTAAGGACTGCTCCGAAGTTGTCTAAATTCACTATTTAACACATCATGTACCTACCCGTGCCACCACATTCCAGTTGAACACATTCGCTCGAGCCAGACTGAAAATCCTCCCTATAACCTTAGCTAACAAGCTTTAGAACGAAGCTCCAACTTCCGAATTTCTTTACAAGGCCTGATTCTAACACACGATCACCATACCAATCACCACACACTGTACCAAAACATGATCATGCATCTATGCTGAAATCACACCATGCACCACATAATTTGGTTGCCCATAATTACATCCTCCGACCACAATAGCTGAAATTTCACGAATCTGATTCTCGTAATACGCCTTATGACGCATATAAGTCTTGTTCCAACTCTCAAAATACTGCCACAATGGAGGAGATGCGTAGAAACTAATATCCACCTTCCGAATCAACAAATCATGGAGTTTCTCCTCCTGAAAAGAACCATTACCTCATTCTGAACTGAATAATAATATTTGCTCTTAAATATACCTTATATAAATTTGATTGCACTAATTTTAGGTCCAATAATTTNCATCAACACTTACTAGTGGTCCAATAAAACAGATACAGTAGAAGTAAACAGATGTGAGTCAGGGGAACAAACGAAATAACAAGTATAAATACGTGGTAAAATCCTCCTCTCAGCAATAACTCAAACTCTCAGCTAGTAATTACCTCCTCAATCGGAGTATATATATAACGGACCTCACCAGATAGGTCGCCACAGTTCAAATCAGGATAACTCGCAGATATATTGTCTTCTTATCAAGTATTACGCATGATTTCATGAGAGTATTTTATAGAAATGTCGAGGCGTATGGCCTGATCCATCATGATATTTCCGAATCATAGATACATCTATTATATTGACGAGGCGAACGGCCCGCTCCCATGAGTGTGGTACGAAATCCTACCGAGGCGTACGGCCCGATCCATCATAATGTGCGCACTGTCGAGGGTCGAACGACACGAATCATAGATGTATCTATCCTGCCGAGGCGAACGTCCCGATCCCATTATAATAAGAATCTTTGACGGGTGCTCGACCACACTCATGAATAGTCGTGTGAGTTATAAATTTTTTTAACGGAACTTTTTGATGAGAACACATAATGCAGGAGAATTCGGTAAGGAGAGTACAATTAATCCACGGCTTATCATGAAGACGTCAAATCTCTACAATAACAAGTCTATCACTCTTCGCAAGCCTAGTCTCAAGTCGTAATGTAAAATAAAGAAATGTAATAGGCCAGAGACAACTCAAATAGTATAGTTATAGCACGGCGGGAACCTAAGTCTACCCGGATACAACATGAATCTAACCACGTATGGACTATCGTCACCTCGTGCGTACGTAGCTCCCCGTAACAAGTAGCACATAACAAACACATCACCTAGGGGTAGTTTCCCCCTCATAGAGCTAGACAGGAGACTTACCTCGCTCCAAAGTTCCATAACCGGCTCCAACACCTCTCTAACACCTCCGACCAATGCCCGTCGATCCAAAACTATTCAAACAATGTGCAAACCAATCAAAAATATATTCTAATACCCATAATAATTCAATTCATAATAATTCCCAACTCCGCTCGAAAAGTCTATAAAATCAACCCTCGGGCCCATGTGCCCGGATTCCAAAGTTTTTTGAAGATAAACATTACCCATAACATTACTAACTCAAATATGTAATTTATTCCAAATTCCATGTCCAATTTCGTGGTAAAAATGCAAAAATACTAATTTCTAGGTTTTCTACCAAAATCCCACATTCCTCCTAATTTTGATGTCTAAATACATATACAAACTATGTATTTAACTTGTAATATGTGGAAATGAGTTACCTTGTATTGCTTGATGAAAATCTCCCCTTGAAGCTCTCCAAATATCGCCCCAACCAAGTGAAGATGGAAGAAAATGGGCCAAATCCCCTTTTTTGTTTTTTATAAAAACACCTCTGCCCAGACGACCTTCCGCTTCTGCGATCATCTTGGCCGCTTCTGCGGCGAAGTCCACGCTTCTGCGAAGTTGTGCCCAATAGCCCTGCCCGCGTTTGATCTCCAAGCACCGCACTGTGCTCCCCCAGGTGCGGGAAATGCTTCACACCTGTGGATTCTGTGACTCACTTTCTCGTTCATGCGAGGTCGTTTCTGCGACCTTATCTGCAGGTGCGGTTCCGCTTCTGCGGACACTCGACCGCATCTACGGTCTAGCCTTCCCCTAGCAAAATCCGAATTTGTGCTTGCCTAGCCGCTTCTGCGGAGTCGCATTTGCGACCTTGTTTCCGCAGGTGCGATTGCACCAGCAATTAGCCAAAACCAGCATTCCTCAACTTCAAATTTTGATCCGATTCCAATCCGAAACTCACCCGATGCCTCCAGGACCCCGTCCAATCACACCAACCAGTGTCAATACATGACACAAACCTGCTCGAGGCCTCAAATTATATTAAACAACATAAAAACCACGAATCGATGACCAAAATCCTTCTTAAAAGTTTTCAAACTTCTAAACTTCGACAAACGCATCCGAACCATACCAAAATATTCCGGAATGATGCCAAGCTTTGCGTACAAGTCATGAACCACAATACGAACTCATTTCAAGGCTTGGAATCCCAAACGGACATCGATAACACCAAATCCTACTTCAAACCAAACTTAGGAAATTCTAAAACCTTCCAAATGCCAACTTTCCATAATAAGCTCTGAAATGCTCCCGAGTGACCCGATACTCAACCCAAATATATTCCCAAGTCTAAAATCATCATACAAACTTATTGGAACCTTCAAATCCCGATTCCGAGGTCGTTTACTCAAAAGTCAAATCTTAGTCAATTCTTCTAACTTAAAGTTTCCGAAATTAGAATATTTCTTTCCAAATCAATCCCAAACTTCCCGAAATTTAATTCCGACCACACGTACAAGTCATAATACCTGAAGTGAAGCTACTCAAGGCCTCAAACCACCGAAGGACGCGCTAGAGCTCAAAATAATCGGTCGGGTTGTTACATTCTCCCCCACTTAAACATACATTCGTCCTCGAACGTGCTAAGGACTGCTCCGAAGTTGTCTAAATTCACTATTTAACACATCATGTACCTACCCGTGCCACCACATTCCAGTTGAACACATTCGCTCGAGCCAGACTGAAAATCCTCCCTATAACCTTAGCTAACAAGCTTTAGAACGAAGCTCCAACTTCCGAATTTCTTTACAAGGCCTGATTCTAACACACGATCACCATACCAATCACCACACACTGTACCAAAACATGATCATGCATCTATGCTGAAATCACACCATGCACCACATAATTTGGTTGCCCATAATTACATCCTCCGACCACAATAGCTGAAATTTCACGAATCTGATTCTCGTAATACGCCTTATGACGCATATAAGTCTTGTTCCAACTCTCAAAATACTGCCACAATGGAGGAGATGCGTAGAAACTAATATCCACCTTCCGAATCAACAAATCATGGAGTTTCTCCTCCTGAAAAGAACCATTACCTCATTCTGAACTGAATAATAATATTTGCTCTTAAATATACCTTATATAAATTTGATTGCACTAATTTTAGGTCCAATAATTTCGTCTCACCCAGTACAAGCTGTTCAGGCAATAAGCCATCTTAGACATTGCCAAAAATCTTATATGACGCCCACAACGCGCCAACAAGCTACAAACTCGAATATGACACATAAGAAAGAACGAACTCCGGAAAAGAATTACCCAGCTCGCATAACGAATAAAATGGTCAAACATATATTATGAACCCTTCTCAGAGAATGAGAAACAAAATATGCAGGAATAGATACAGGAAACCATACTCACATAACACTGTTGCAGCGTGCAAACCGATCCAAACATGATACCATTGTGGCGCGCAACCCGATCCAAACATGATACCGTTACGGTGTGCAACCCGATCCAAATAACGTACCCATGGCGATGTGCCACCCGATCCATTCATATCAATAAATAAGGACATACTCATCATGCCATAATGCTTCTACCTACGGAATACCGAATATCGGCCATAAGCACGCTAAGTGCAAAAATACAACTCTAGGGAAATGGATAGCGCAATACGCCATAAAACCCAAGCACGACTAAGGTGCGAAAAAATGATCTGCATCTCGAGAGCCATCCTGCTCATCTAATACCACAAGCTACACGAGATCATAACACATGTGCGAATAATCAAGCCGTCCCAATCGGGGACAAGCTCCCACAGTTCACAACCAAAAGACTAGGGCGCCTTCCAGGTATTAACTCTCACATTAGCGACAGTACTAGAATCTCTATACTTGGTTTCAATCTTTAACAATCAAGTGACTAACATGTCACACTTATGCAGATTTCCCCGTGGGATACTCTCCCATGACCTTTCGCACCAGGTAGCAAGTCTGCACATCCATACTACCAACCGTTCTAATTATGTAAAGAAAATCAAGAATCTGCAAATTAATACACAATGCCCCTTCCACAGAACACCATTCTCAGGTGACACTAAAGAAAAAGCCAGCTACTCTGAACATCTGAATTCACCCATGCTCATCCAAGCTCATGACATTCTTGTCGACACCGAACTGCAACCTTGATCCTCAACTTTCAAATTCACATGCCGCTCACTGCACCTATCATGCCGATACGTGAGAATACACAAATTCATCATAACCACTGAACTACCAGTAGAATGACACTTTATTGGCTAGAAACCTCTCACTTAGCTCATCTCCGAAGGGCCCATGCAACACGGAACTGAATCCCCAAACCACAGAAAATACAACCTTAAATCATGATCTAAACCGCCATAACTCTTCCGGAATCCATTTAGACAACAAAGCCATTTGAATCAAATACCTCAAATCAAGTTGTGGTGGCTATCAAGCCCGCACGTTCTACCATAACCCACATGTATAACTTTATACAACGAAGGAACTGATCATTGCCACAACCATGCAGATTCAACCATTACTAACCGACACAACTTCTTTCAATTTACTCTTGACCTGCCTTGGAAATAATAATAGCTCCATTCACAACATAACAAACTCAATCTGCACTCATCCCGAGTGACCCGAATCGTGAGACCATATCGTCTCAATACCCATGAATCATCTCATACCCTTCTCAAGCACACAATAACATCTCCAACTGGTACCCCCAGTTTGCAAGATCTTCCGCGAATCTGAAGCTATTTCTTCCTTTACTCCAATACTGCACCGCATACTCGATGATGACATAGAACATTCCAAGTTCCATTCGCAATCCACTGCAAAAATTCGGTCCTTAACTATATATCGGACCTGAAATCCTTAGGCAATGCACTTTAATTCATGAACCCACTAGGACCGTTGTTGAGAGTCACCCACTCTGACCTGATCCCGAATATAACCGAACTTCAACGCTCTGCTAGCACATGAACACCCTATCAAAGAAGCAACCGGCTGAATTCTTTTCCTTGTACACTACATCTATAAAAAGCATAAACTCTGAGTCTTCCCAAATCCTGCACCTCAATCGATAATGCGAAGTATAACACATATTTATCAAGTTTTTTGCTCGAATTACCCCTGATATTTTCTTTTCTTAGTCGTAAATAATCCACCAACGCATCGATAACTAGAAACCGCACAAGCAGACAACCACACGATCCAATCGTAGACGGTGGGGCTCCCCCACTTAGATTTAAGCTACCATCACATAATGTGGAGCCCACAATGATTCCTCCTTCTTATTTACCATAATCCCGTACCGTTAACCCGCCAAACTTCTTGTAGTTTCTTACTAAACTTTTCGTGAACATCCCGAATTATCAGCCATAATCGTATACTTGACCTTCCGCTTCGTAGTACGTAGAACTCTTCATAGAAAATTTATTAAATCACACAACCACTGACTTGTCCACAGGATATAGCTCGCCTGTGGTATTCCATGCCGACATCTTCCAACTACACTACCTCGGGTACTACTACCACGAGTTCAGTAAACATTCCTGAGCCCATGCTCGTCCACCCGCTGTACAAATCTGTTCGTTCTTCGCTGACATAAATTGAAAGTTCAACAATATCTTCCAAACTCAAAGTTATGTTGCATCCGTAATGATAATCAAATCTTCACACCCCTATTTATTTCAAGCAAACTCCTCTCTTCCATATTCAATCTTTCTCCATACAGTAACTACCATTCCAATTATAAAATCTGTAGACCAGATAACCTTCCATCACGATTCCCAAACCGTTCTACACTTCTCAAGGCACGTGGCTATCCTACCACAGAATCTATACGCTACTCTGTCACTTCCACTTTGGTTAACCCATCTCCTTAAGCAACTTCTCGACCTCTGTTGTGCGTACTTGACTTGCTAGCAATTGAATCACCGCAAGACACCTCCCACCATGTTCTTCCTTGTCCTTCACTACCCCAATACTGCCTCAAATCGAAATCCATATTTGTAGCACCCGAACTAATAATTTACTACCAACTCTATGCCTCGTCATATATCATCTTTCTCGAGCCATCAGCATTAGAAACACCGATTCGATTCTGAAACTACTACACACCGCCATCTTTGACAACCGCTTCTCAGACACCATTTCACAACACCCTTCCCCGAAGGCGAATCAAGAAGACCATAAAACTGGCGAACCTTAGTGCTTTCAACAAGGACGACAACACCGCATCACAACGAAAATTCCACCACGCTCGAAAATACCAAGTCTCGTCACTCCATCAACCAAAACCTGAATATCCATATTCCGATTGCCTTTCCGTTGCCGGAATTAAATACTGAACCTCTAAATCATGCACTGAGAAATCCTCCTTTCGAGTCATTCACTGCCACGACCCATAAATAAGCACTCTTCCATCACACTAACACAGTGTGGTAACAACTCATGAACATCATAGCAACCTGAGCATAGCCTCAAAACCATAGGAAGTACAAATACTGAACTGAAATGACAGAACACCCTTTCGCAAGGCGGAGATAATAGTCTGCCCGAACACGCAGGGAAAAACATCTTGCACCACGTCTGCAGTACCAGTACAACTCTTGGACATCCAATTGACAACAAGCACTTCACATCGCATAAGATTGACTAGGAAGGAAATAAACGCACAAGCCTCAATGGAATCAAACCGCACGATGAGGAAATCAAGAAGGGAAGTGCTCCTAACAGCCCTGTAGCCTCTCGAAGATAAGCATAGACGTCTCCGTACCGATCCACAAGACTCTACTAGGCTTGCTCATGAATCGTGAGACCTAATTGAACCTAACGCTCTTATACCAAGCTGTCACGACCCAAATTCCACTAAAGGTCGTGATGGTGCCAAAACCGCCGTCATGCAAGCCACCGATGATTGATCACTTAATTACTCATTTTAGTATTTTGAAATCATAATTTTCATTAATTAGATCGTATGAAATAGATTTTTTACAGAGTAAGTGATAATATTTACACAGTTACAACAATGAACACCCCGTAAGAACCCTCAAAACCTGGTATCACAAGTGCATGCGCATAAAGTAGGAAATATAATAAAATACAACATCTGTTTGGATTACAAATTAGATAAGAGAATATAAATAACCCTGATGGAGACTCTGCAGGCTGAGGATTGTAACATGAAATGCAACTCACCGTAGAGTCCCCGCAATATTCGCGCCTCAGCGCCCAAAAGACCACCAGACATATATGTACCTGCACAAAAGTGCAGCAAGTGTAGCATGAGTACGTAAATCAACGCGTACCCAGTAAGTATTTAGCCTAAACCCAGAGAAGTAGTGACGAGGGGTCGACATCAACACTTACTAGTGGTCCAATAAGACAGATACAATAGAAGTAAACATATGTGAGTCAGGGGAACAAACGAAATAACAAGTATAAATACGTGGTAAACTCCTACCCTCAGCAATAACTCATACTCTCTGCTAGTAATTACCTCCTCGATCGGAGTATATATACAGCGGTCCTCACCAGATAGGTCGCCACAGTTCAAATCAGGATAACTCGCAGATATACTGTCTTCTTATCAATTATTACGCATGATTTCATGAGAGTATTTTATAGAAATTCTGAGGCGTACGGACCGATCCATCATGATATTTTCGAATCATAGATACATATATTATTGTTGAGGAGAACGACCCACTCCCATGAGAGTGGTACGAAATCCTGCCAAGGCGTACAACCCGATCTATCATAATGTGCGCACTGCCGAGGGTCGAATGACACGAACCATAGATGTATCAATCCTACTGAGGCGAACGACCCAATCTCATTAGAATAAGAATCTTTGACGGGTCCTCGACCCCACTCATGAATAGTCGTGTGAGTTATAGATTTTTGTAAGGGAACATTTCATGAGAACGCATAACGCGGGAGAATTTCGTTAGGAGAGTACAATTAATCCGCGGCTTATCATGAAGCCGTCAGATCTTTACAATAACAAGTCTATCACTCTTCGCAAGCCTAGTCTCAAGTCGTAATGTAAAATAAAGAAATTTAATATGCCAGAGACAATTCAAATAGTACAGTTATAGCATGGCGGGAACCTAAGTCTAACCGGACACAACATAAATCTAGCCACGTACGGACTCTCGTCTCCTCATGTGTACATAGCCCCCCCACAACAAGTAGCACATAACAAACACATCACCTAGGGTATTTTCTCCCTCACAGAGTTAGACATGAGACTTACCTCGCTCTGAAGTTCCATAACCGGCTCCAAAGCCTCTCTAACACCTCCAACCATGCCTGTCGATCCAAAACTATTCAAACAATGTTCAAACCAATCAAAATATATTATAATACCCATAATAATTCAATTCATAATAATTCCCAACTCCGCTCGAAAAGTCTATAAAATCAACTATCAGGCCTACGTGCCCGGATTCCGAAAATGTACGAATATAAACATTACCCATAACATTACTAACTCAAATATGTAAGTTTTTCCAAAATCCATGTCCAATTTCGTGGTCAAAATCCAAAATTACCAATTTCTAGGTTTTCTTCCAAAATCTCACATCCCTACTAATTTTCATGTCTAAATCCATATACAAACCATGTATTTAATTTGTAATAGGTTGAAATCACTTACCTTGTGTTGCTTGATGAAAATATCTCCTTGAAGCTCTCCAAATATTGCCCCAACCAAGTAAAAATAGAAGAAAATGGACCAAATCCCATTTGTTTTTTTATAAAAACACCTCTGCCCAGACGACCTTCCGCTTCTGCGATCATCTTGGCCGCTTCTGTGGCATCGCTTCAGCAACAAAGTCCACGCTTCTGCGAAGTCGTGCCCAATAGCCCTGCCCGCTTCTGCACTCCAAGCACCGCATCTACGCTCCCGCAGGTGCAGGAAATGCTTCGCACCTGCAGCCTCTACCCTGATCACCTCCAGTCGCTTCTGCGACTCACTTCCACGCTTTTGCGATGCCTCATCCGCAGGTGCGGTTCCTCTGCTGCGGACACTCGACCACATCTGCAGTCTAGCCTTCCCCCAGCAAAATCTGCATCTACACTTGCCTAGCCACTTCTGCGGAGTCGCATTTGCGGCCTTGTTTCCGCAGGTGCAACTGCACCAGTAATTGGCCAAAACCAGCATTCCTCAACTTCATATTTCGATCCAATTCCTATCCGAAACACACCCGAGGCCTCCGGGACCTCGTCCAATTATACAAACCAGTCTCAATACATGACACAAACCTTCTCGAGGACTCAAATCACATTAAACAATATCAAAACTACGAATCGATGACCGAAATCCTTCTTAAAAATTTTCAAACTTCTAAACTTCGACGAACGCGTTTGAACCATACCAAAACATTCCGGAATGACGCCAAACTTTGCGTACAAGTCATGAACCACAATACGAACCCTTTCCAAGGCTCGGAATGACAAACGGACATCGATAACACCAAAACCTACTTCAAACCAAACTTAGAAAATTCTAAAACCTTCCAAATGTCAACTTTCCACTATAAGCCCGAAATGCTCCCGGGCGACCCGATACTCAACCCGAACATACGCCTAAGTCCAAAATCATCATACGAACCTATTAGAATCTTAAAATCCCAATTGCGAGGTCGTTAACTCAAAAGTCAAATCTTAGTCAATTCTTCCAACTTAAAGCTTCCGAAATTAGAATATTTCTTTCTAAATCATTCCCGAACTTCCCGAAATTCAATTCCGACCACACGTACAAGTCATAATGCCTAAAGTGAAGCTACTCAAGGTCTCAAACTACCTAACGACGTGCTAGAGCTCAAAATGACCGGTCGGGTCATTACAAAACATAAAATTGTTAGTTCATTTGTAGCTTCACTGTAGTTCAGTTATTGTAATTGGTTATTAATTTTGTAATTTATTTGTCTGAAATGTATTATGATTCTTTTGCCTATATATAAAGTGTGGCAGAATTGTTATTATTTTATATTTTTCTCTTTAAACATGTTTTGTTAACTTTTATTTTTAATATGGTGCAGAATCAGACATTGTTTGCACCACATGAAGTTGATTATGAAATCACTAGGTTTCGAACATTATCCGACCCTGCTGTTCCTGACCAAATTAAGGTATTATTGTGTGAAAATGAGATAAAATTATTTAAAAAGACATGTTTTGGGCACTTTCTTCGCATGCCCAAAATATGTATCCAAAATCAGGCAATTACCTTCTGATGAAGTATGAATTGAACACAACTGGGTCTGAGTTTTTCACAGCAGAGATGAAGGGCGAGCGACTAATCTTTGGGTTGAGGGAGTTTGCTCTTATTACTTGTCTTAAATGTTTTACAGAAGTAACCAACTTTGGTTACACACCTAAGTATGACAGTAAAATAATGAGGAGTTATTTTCCGAACAAGAAAAAAGTTGAGAAGTCATACCTGAAACAAATTGTACCCAGCCGTAGTTGGGTGAATGATGAGGATGCAGTCAAGCTATGTATTCTTTATCTGATAGAGTTCTTCCTCTATTCTTCTGAGAAAGATAATGGTTTGATAGACCACTTTAGATTCTATTTGGTTGACTCAGGGCAGTATGCGAATTTCACATGGGGTATAGAAGCTTATACATAGTTGCTTCATTCTGTTAGGCATAAGTTGTACCCTTTTGTACATTTTTATCTCCTTCGAAGTAATTCACTCGCTATGCAAATCTGGTTGTATGAGTGTTGCTCTACACTCAACACATATATAGCTACAAGTGTTGGTAATTCTATCCCGCGCATCCTTAACTGCACAACAACAAAGGACAAGATATGGATTTCAACATTGGAAGAGAGGATGATTAAACCATCATGGATCAAGGTAATTTTTTTTTCACTTTGTATAAGGTATCTCAAAGTATTGACATACTTAACACAACAATTCTACATGTTTATGGTACAAACAATATAACTACAATTTATATACAAATTATATACATATGATGACTAACTCCCTCATATTTCTATGCCACTCAGTTCACCAACATGATTGAAGCCCTAGAAGAGCTTTCTAGAACGACTTTGGCAGACAAAGTTGAATATATGTTTGAAGAAGCTGAAACGCAGGCCGAGCATCTGGCAAATGCTCCATCTTCATCTGGCAATAAGCAGTCAATGCGAATAGATGACAAGAAAGCTATTCTGAAACAACTAAAAAAAATTAAGAAAAGACGTTGATAAGGTAACAACTTATGATATTCATAGTTGATTTCTGTAATTTATATTATGCTAAATATTTCTTTAACTCTTTTTATTTTTATCCTTAGGTCGGTTCAGACCTTGGATTGTTCAAGAAAGAGGTATACCTAATTCTTGATTTTTAGGCTATTTTATATATCTGTAAGCCTCTTATTATCAGATATATTTTAAGCGTTTTGGTTCTCTAGGTTTTTAAAGAACTAGGTAGCATTCGAGATCTATTCACCGATTCCATCAAGATTGTGTTACAGGCAATAAAAAGTCAACAGGAGACTAACATCGATGCTAAGGTTTCATTCAAAATATAGTCATTTTGAAAAATATTTTTATCCTGTTTATGTTTATATTAGTACTCATAAAGTATATAGCCTTAGAAAGTTTGCTTACAGTTTAGTGGCAGTTTTCAAAAAAATAATGAGCATTACAAAGAAAATAACACATAACATTATTATGACAGTAGTGCTTAACAAGTGTTGGGCAGAAACACTAAAACATGTATTTGATCAATTTTAACACAATTCGATGACATGTCTTACATAGGTTAAGCATATTACTAAATTATCAATAAATAATCTACATTATACTTTCAATTGTTTTTAGATACAGAACACATGTCTGACATTTAAAAAGAGACGAATATTCCTATATCATGTCCGGTAGGTGTTGATTTATTTTTACGACCAATTTTTCCTATAGGCCGTGATGGCGCCTAACGTCGCTGCTAGGCAAGCCAACGGTGAACTAGTCATGTATTTATTATTTTAATAATTTCAAAGTAATTGATTTTTATTTATTAAGTAGATGAGAAGTGAATAATTATAGTAAAGTAAGGCGTAAACTAGTGAAAGAGAAAATACGGTGAAATAAATACTCAAAATCGTAAAGTGTCTACTAGCATGTTTCCAAGATCCGGTGTTACAAGTGTATGAGCAACTGGTAGAATATACAAAATACCTATGCTACTGTTTGAAATAAAGAGAGACTGCGGGTGCGGCAGAACGGACTCAGAGAGCAACTCACCACTATGCCTCAGGGTAACAGGGGTGCGCTTGAATGAATGCTAGATGCACCTGCCTTAGATCCTGCACGATTAGTGCAGAAGTATAGCGTGAGTACATAAACAACATGTACCCAGTAAATATCCAGTCTAACTCAAAGAAGTAGTGACGAGGGGTCGACATCGACACTTACTATGGGCCAACAATTAAAATACAGAAATTCTAAATAGGCATGGAATACGTGAATAATACTAATAACACAATAGCAAGCAGTGAATAAATGATTAGTTAACTGATAATCAATTTAAAAATCTTCAACTGACACGTACTAACTCCAATAAATTTCGGGCCAATAAACAAATTATAACCTCCCAAGTCATAAATATAATATCAAGTGTAATCAGGCTCCAAGATTCATCTCGCACGATTTATGCCGAGGTCCTATCACCAAAATATACTCAAAACCAAACTTAAAGAACTAAAAAACCTTCAATGCGCCAACTTTCAACATTAAGTGCCGAAACGGTCACGGGTCATCTGTAACCCGATCCTAACATGCGCCCAAGTCCAAAATCATCATACGGACCTGTTGGAACCTTCGAATCCCGATTTCGGGGTCGTTTACTCAAAATGGTGACTCAAGTCAAATATATCCATTTTAAGCCATTATTAAGAAATTAAGTGTTATGATTTCAACCCGAACCCTTCCAAACCCGAACTAACCATCCCCGTAAGTCAAAAATAGTAGAAGCATATATGTGGAGTCTTAATTAGGGGAACGGGGATCTAGAAAGCAAAATGACTAGTCGGGTCGTTACATTCTCCACCTCTTAAATAAACATTTGTTTTCGAATGGGTCTAGAATCATACTTGGAGTGCTCAATAGGTGTGGATATCTGCTCCTCATGTCCTCCTCGGCCTCCTAAGTCTCTTTCTCGATTGGTTGATCCCTCCACTAGACCTTCACCACAACAATTTTCTTGGACATCAACTGGCGAATCTGTCTATCAATAATGGCAACTATCTCCTCCTCATAACCCAAACTATCATCTATCTGAATTGTGCTGTAATCTAGCACGTGCGACCTATCGGTGTGATACCTCCGGAGCATAGACACATGGAAGATCGGATGAGGTCTGAGAATGACTGACCCCAAGTCNCCAATTGTTTTTAGATACAGAACACATGTCTGACATTTAAAAAGAGACGAATGTTCCTATATCATGTCCGGTAGGTGTTGATTTATTTTTACGACCAATTTTTCCTATAGGCCGTGATGGCGCCTAACGTCGCTGCTAGGCAAGCCAACGGTGAACTAGTCATGTATTTATTATTTTAATAATTTCAAAGTAATTGATTTTTATTTATTAAGTAGATGAGAAGTGAATAATTATAGTAAAGTAAGGCGTAAACTAGTGAAAGAGAAAATACGGTGAAATAAATACTCAAAATCGTAAAGTGTCTACTAGCATGTTTCCAAGATCCGGTGTTACAAGTGTATGAGCAACTGGTAGAATATACAAAATACCTATGCTACTGTTTGAAATAAAGAGAGACTGCGGGTGCGGCAGAACGGACTCAGAGAGCAACTCACCACTATGCCTCAGGGTAACAGGGGTGCGCTTGAATGAATGCTAGATGCACCTGCCTTAGATCCTGCACGATTAGTGCAGAAGTATAGCGTGAGTACATAAACAACATGTACCCAGTAAATATCCAGTCTAACTCAAAGAAGTAGTGACGAGGGGTCGACATCGACACTTACTATGGGCCAACAATTAAAATACAGAAATTCTAAATAGGCATGGAATACGTGAATAATACTAATAACACAATAGCAAGCAGTGAATAAATGATTAGTTAACTGATAATCAATTTAAAAATCTTCAACTGACACGTACTAACTCCAATAAATTTCGGGCCAATAAACAAATTATAACCTCCCAAGTCATAAATATAATATCAAGTGTAATCAGGCTCCAAGATTCATCTCGCACGATTTATGCCGAGGTCCTATCACCAAAATATACTCAAAACCAAACTTAAAGAACTAAAAAACCTTCAATGCGCCAACTTTCAACATTAAGTGCCGAAACGGTCACGGGTCATCTGTAACCCGATCCTAACATGCGCCCAAGTCCAAAATCATCATACGGACCTGTTGGAACCTTCGAATCCCGATTTCGGGGTCGTTTACTCAAAATGGTGACTCAAGTCAAATATATCCATTTTAAGCCATTATTAAGAAATTAAGTGTTATGATTTCAACCCGAACCCTTCCAAACCCGAACTAACCATCCCCGTAAGTCAAAAATAGTAGAAGCATATATGTGGAGTCTTAATTAGGGGAACGGGGATCTAGAAAGCAAAATGACTAGTCGGGTCGTTACATTCTCCACCTCTTAAATAAACATTTGTTTTCGAATGGGTCTAGAATCATACTTGGAGTGCTCAATAGGTGTGGATATCTGCTCCTCATGTCCTCCTCGGCCTCCTAAGTCTCTTCCTCGATTGGTTGATCCCTCCACTAGACCTTCACCACAACAATTTTCTTGGACATCAACTGGCGAATCTGTCTATCAATAATGGCAACTATCTCCTCCTCATAACCCAAACTATCATCTATCTGAATTGTGCTGTAATCTAGCACGTGCGACCTATCGGTGTGATACCTCCGGAGCATAGACACATGGAAGATCGGATGAGGTCTGAGAATGACTGACCCCAAGTCTGACTTTGGGACCTAAACTCCCACTGGAGGAACCCTGAATGGCCGGTAGGAGATCTCTGGGATGGCTCTGAAATAAGGCCACACTAGAGCACCCCGAGGAGGCGGCAATGCTGAATATGTGAGCCTGCTATACTGACCCCTCACAAATTGACCTCTGCCCCCAGACGGAGCACCATTAAACCCTCCAGAATATAGAAACCGCTTGTCCCTAGGCATTTGCTCTCGACCCCACTAATGAACACCCTCGATCCCCCGAGATATCTCTATAACCTGCCCGTAAGGAGTCCCCATCTCAACCTTTCGGGCCATAGTGGCATGTATTCCATAGTGTAAACCTACAACAAACCTCCGAACTCTCTCTGCAGTGGTGGGGAATATCGTAAGTGCATGGCAAGACAACTAGAGAATCTTGCCTCATAGTCGGTCATTGACATCTGACCTTACCGGAGCTGCTCGAGATGACCCCGTAACTTTTACCTTTGAGAGGGTGGAATATATCTCTCCAGAAAGAGACGTGTGAACTGGTCCCACTTCAAGGGAGAAGAACCCGTCGATCTGATGAGAAGATATGACTGCCACCATCTACGAGCCCTGCCTTCTAGCTGAAAGGTGGTAAAGTCCACCCCGTGGCACTCCAATATCCTCATGTTGTGCATTCTATCCCTGCAATGATCAATAAAGTCCTGGGGTCCTCATGTCGCTCACCTCCAAAGGTAGGAGGATATAGCCTGGTCTATCTATCTAATAAATTCTACGGATTGCCGACCGCAATTGGTCTGGGCTCTGGTATAGCTGCTGTAACTGACTGAGCTCCGCCTATGAGTAGTGCGCCTGGGGTCTGATATACGATAGTTGCATACCCTGGAGCCTGAGCGGTAGGGGTCTGTGATCCCCCACTCGCCTGAGATGTGGATAAGTTGGATGGAAATAAACCAGCCTACATCATAGAATCTATGAACTGCATCATACGGCCTATGAACTCTTGGAATCCTGATGCGGACATAAAATCCACTGGGGCAGGCTCTGCTGCAGGCACCTTGCCCTGATCCTCAATAACAGGATCCTTCACTGGTAATGGAACCACTGCAGAAACTCTAGGACGCCCTCGTCCTCCAGCACGAGCTGGAGCCCTCCCTTGGCCTCTAGCAACAGGGGGAGCAGCTCCTCCACGGTCGGGAATGTAATGACCCGACCGGTCATTTTGAGCTCTAGCACGTTGTTCGGCGATTTGAGGCCTTGAGTAGTTTCACTTCAGGTATTATGATTGTACGTGTGGTTGAAATTGAATTTCGGGAAATTCAGAGTTGATTTAGAAAGAAAATTCTCATTTTGGAAGCTTTAAGTTGGAAGAATTTACTAAGGTATGATTTTGAGTAAACGACCTCGGAATCGGGATTTGAAGGTTCCGACAGGTTCGTATGATAAAAGTTCCAACAGGTTTGTATAATGATTTCCAACAGGTTCCAATAGGTTGGTGTGATTAGACGGGGTACCGGGGATGGGTGTGTTTCGGGGTGGTTTCAGATCAATTTGAGTTGTTTTGGAACTGCTGTTGTTGGTATCTGGTTCCCTTCTTCGCGAATGCGAAGGGAGTCTCGCATTCGCAAAGAGGAACTTTGAGGCTGTTGAGATTTGGCCTTCATGAACACGAGGCAGTAGCTGGGCAAGCCTTCGCGAACACGGCCAAGGCGGCGCGAACGTGAAGAAGAAAGGGGGAGATGAGCCTAAGGCCATTTGGCCTACGCGAATGCATAGAAGGTAATGCAAACGTGAGGGGTCTGGGTAGGTGGCCTTCACGAACGTGATCAGAGTGTCGCGAATGCGAAGAGAGAATTCTGGGCGTGAGGTTGTTAAGCCTCACGAACGTGAAGGATGTGCCGCATTCGCGAAGAAGGGTCGCCTGGGCATTGAGGTTTTTAAATGACGGGATTTGGCCATTTTCCTCCATTGTTTATTTGGTTGGGCGATTTTTGGAGCTCTTGGAAAGGAGATTTTCATCATCTATGTCAAAGTAAGTGATTCCCACCTATTGCAAGTTAAATACTTGGATTATATATGGATTTAGACTTAAACATTTGTGAAAAATTGGGATTTTGAAGAAAAACCTAAAAATTGATATTTTTGGATTTTGACCACGAAATTTGACATGGAATTTGGAATAAATTATATATTTGAGTTCGTGGTATTATGGGTAAAGTTTATCTTTAAAAAGTTTAGGAATCCGGGCACGTGGGACCGGGAGTGATTTTTATCGACCTTTCGAGCGGAATTGGAAATTGTCGTAAATTGAATTATTATGAGTATTAGAGTATATGTTTATGGATTTTTACCTTTATTGACTAGTTTTGTAGCGATGGCCATTGGTTTGAGTTGTTGGAAAGGCTTTGGAGTCGGTTATGAAATTTCAGAGCGAGGTAAGTCTCCTTTCTAACCTTGTAAGAGGGAATTAACCCCATAGGTGAATCAAATCATTATGTTTTTCTATTTGTGGGGGATACGTACGTATGAGGTGATGAGAGTGCGTGTGTATCTATTATTATACTTATGTCCGGGTAGTCTAGGACCCATATCATATTGTACTTGCGATGTTTGCGCCCTACTTGTCCTGTATTGAAACTATTAAAAATGTTATTATTTACTTTGTAAATTCCATATTTTACTATTTAATTGAAGGAAATATGATTTCAAAAATATTGAAATGAGAACCAAATTAAGTATTTATTTTTGGCTTGTCTGGCAGCGGTGTACGACGCTATCACGACCTTTAATGGATTTTGGGTCGTGATAACATGGTATCAGATCACTAGGTTCACTTAGGTCTCACGAGTCATGAGCGAGTCTAGTAGAGCCTCGCGGATCGGTACAGAGACGTGTGTACTTATCTTCGAGAGGCTACCTTAATGTTAGGAGCACTTCCCTTCTTGATTTCTCATCGTGCAATTTGATTCCTTTTAGGCTTATGCCTTCATTTCCTTCCTATTCAATCTTATGCGACGTGAAACACTTGTTATAAATTGGGAATCGAGGAATTCTAACGGTACTACAGATGTGGTGCAGGATGTTTCTTCATGCGTATTTGATTGGGCTATTGTCGTCGCCTTACGGAAGGTCGTTCTGTCGTTGTAGCTCAGTATCAGTATTACCTAAGGTTTTGAGATTTGGCATTGATTGTTATGACAATTCGTGCATTGCTATCGCACAGTGTTTGAGTAATGGTAGGATACTTGTCTATGTGTAGGGGCAGTGAATGATTTGAAAGGAGGTTTTTCTCAATGCATGATTTAAGGGTTCAGTGTTTTATTTCCAACGGAGGAAAGGCAATCAGACTAAGAATGTTTAGGTTTGGGTTGATGGAGTAACGAGACTTGGTATTTTCGAGCGTGGTGGGATTTTCATCTGTGATGTGGTGTCGTCGTCCTTGTTGAATGTGTTAAGATTCGACGGTGTTATGGTCTTCTTCAATTCGCCTTTGGGACAGGGTATTGTGCAATGGGGTTGGGGAAAGCGGATATCAGAGATCGCGGTGTGCATTGGTTTAGGATCGAATCGGTGTTCTTAGTGTTGATGGATCGAGAAGGATGAACTTCAGAGAGGTTAAAAGTTGGTAGTGATCTATTGGTTCAAGTGCTACAGAGACGGATTTTGATTTAAGGCAACAACTGGGCAGCGGAGGATGAGGAAAGAAATGTGGAAGGAGTCTTGTCACGGTTAAGTTCTAGAAGGCCAAGTGTGAGAAGCAGAAATCGAGTAGTTGCTTAAAGGAGAGGGTTTGACCAAAGTGGGAGAGTGGCAGAGTAGCATATGGGTTCTGTGGTAGGATAACTACACGCCTTGCAGAAAGTTTAGAGTGATTTGGAACTCATGGCGGACAATGACTAAGTCTACGAGCTTAATTTGGAATATTAGCTGCTATACGGAGAAGGGTTGGATACGACGGAAAGGAGTTACATGGTATGGAGAAGGATACGACATGACTTTGGATTGGAATGTATTTTCACCTTTAGTTGATGTCCATGAGGAGTTAACGGACTTGTACAGCTGGTGAACGAGCACGAACTGAGGATGGGTTATTGGTTTCGTGGTAATTGTACTCGGTATAACATTGTTGGAAGATGTCGGCATGGAATTTTCGCAGGTGGGTTATTTTCGGTGAGCAGGTTAACTATTGCGTGGTGTTGATGAAGCTTCTACGAAGAATTTTACTGGCTATCCAGTAAGAGGTCGAATATGTAAATGTGGCTAGTGATTCAGAGCGTTCATGAAATGGTTAACAAGAAGATTGCGAGGAATTTGGGGGGTTGATTGCGCGAGATCATGTCAGTAATGAAGAAGGGTTCTTGGTAGGTTCAAGGGTAATGTAATGGTAGCTTCAATCTTGAGTGGGAGAGCCCCACCGCCTATGATTGGATTACATGGTTGTCTACTTGTGAGGTTTCTAGTTATCGGCATGGGTGGTTTGTTACGACTAAGGAAAGAGAACAACAGTGGTGATTTGAGCCAAGGATTTGAGGAATGTGTGCTACAATTGGCCTTATCGATTCATGTTCAGGCTTTGGGAGGACTCGGAGTTTTTACTTCGTGTAGATGTGATGTACAAGGAAAGGAATTCAGCCGGTTGCTTCGTTGAGATGGTGTTCATGTGCTAGCAGGGCCTTGGAGTTTGATCATAATTGGGGACAAGTCAGAGTGGGTGACTCTCAACAATGGTTCTAGTAGGTTTAAAAATTCAAAGTGCGGTGCCTAAGGATTTCGAGCCAGTAGTATGGTTAAGTATTGAGCTTTTGCAGTGGATTATGAAAAGTGGCTTGGAGTGTTCTACGTTATCTTCAGTCTGCGGTGTGGCATTGGAGGAATGTGAGAAAATAACTTCGGATTCATAGAGGGATTTTCAGAATGGGTGTACGAGTTAAAGATGCGAATATGCGCATAAGGAGGGTATGAGATGGTTCGTGGGTTTTGGAGACAACGTGGTCTCG
>AWOL01S0065200.1:30530-47532 GCA_000715115.1 Nicotiana otophora
TTCATTTTTCCTTATGTATCACATGCGAGTTTCTGGATTGTTGGCACATGGTGGCATCATATGAGACCTTTGGTAGTGTTTGTGGTGGCTTATTGCCGGAACAACTTATACTGGGTAAGTCGAGATTATTGGACCTGGGATCAGTGCGATCGGATTATATGAGGCATATTAAAAAGCAAATATTGTTATTTGGTTCATAATGGGGTAATGGTCCTTTTCAAGAGGAGGGACTCAATGATTTGTCGACTCAAAAGTTGGTTATGAATTTCTACACATTCTTTCTGTTGTGGCACTATTGCGAGAGTTGAAACGGGACTTATATGCTTCCTGAGGTACGTGTGGGCATCAGATTCGTGGGATTTCGACTATCGTTGTCAGAGGATGTTATTATGGTTATGTGAGTTACACGGTGCATGGTATGAATTCAGTAAAGGTATGCATTCATGTACTGGTGCATCGTGTAGTGATGGATGCGGTGTTCGTATGTTGGAAACAGACCTGGTAGAGGAATTCGGATGTTGGAATTTGGCTCTAAGGCTTATTTGACTAGATAAAAGGGAGGATTTTCAGGTTTGCTTGAGCTAATGTGCTCAACTGGGTTGTGGTAGCATGGGTAGGTGCACGAGGTAAAAAACAATGATTTCGGATAACTCCAGAGCAGTTCTTAGCACGTTCGAGGACGAACGTATGTTTAAGTGGGAGAGAATATAATGACCCGACCGGTTGTTTTGAGCTCTAGCGCGTAGTTCGGAGGTTTGAGACCTTGAGTTGTTTCACTTCAGGTATTATGACTTGTACGTGTGGTCGAAATTGAATTTCGAGAAATCCGGAGTTGATTTAGAAATAAAATTCTCATTTCGGAAGCTTTAAGTTGGAAGAATTTACTAAGGTGTGATTTTGAGTAAACGACTTCGGAATCGGGATTTGAAAGTTCCAATAGGTTCGTATGATGATTTTGGACTTGGGCGTATGTCCGGATCGGGTTTTGGATGACCCGGGAGTGTTTCGGCGCTTATTGTGGAAAGTTGGCATTTTGGAAGGATTTCATAAATTTGGGTTGAAGTGCATTTCAATGTTATCGATGTCTGATTGGGATCTCGAGCCTGGGAATAGCTCCGTATGGTGATTCTGGACTTATGTTATGGGACTGGTTGGTGTGATTGGACGGGGTCCCGGGGAGCTCAAGTGTGTTTCAGGGTGGTTTCGGATCAATTTGAGCTATTTTGGAACTGCTGTTGCTGGTATCTGGTTTTCTTCTTAGCGAACGCGAAGGGAGTCCCACGTTCACAAAGAGGAACTTTGAGGCTGCTGGGATTTGGCTTTCGCGAACGCGAGGCAGTGGACGCAAATGTGAGGCAGTAGCTGGGCAATAACGCGAAGAAGAGATTCCCACCTATTGCAGGTTGGGCGATTTTTGGAGCTCTTGGAAAGGAGATTTTCGTCATCTATGTCAAGGTAAGTGATTCCCACCTATTGCAAGTTAAATACTTGGATTATATATGGATTTAGACTTGAAATATGTGGAAATTTGGGATTTTGAAGAAAAACCTAGAAATTGGTATTTTTGAATTTTGACCACGAAAGGGGACATGGAATTTGGAATAAATTATATATTTGAGTTCGTGGTATTATGGGTAAAGTTTATCTTTGAAATTTTTTGGAATCCGGGCATGTGGGCCTAGGGTGATTTTTATCGACTTTTCGAGCGGAGTTGGAAATTGTCATAAATTGAATTATTATGAGTATTAGAGTATATAGTTATAGATTTGCACCTTTATTGACTAGGTTTGGAGCGATGGGCATTGGTTTGAGTTATTGGAAAGGCTTTGGAGCCAGTTATGGAATTTCGGAGCGAGGTAGTCTCCTTTCTAACCTTGTAAGAGGGAATTAACCCCATAGGTGAATCAAATATTATGTATTTCTATTTTTGGGGGCTACGTACGCACGAGGTGATGAGAGTCCGTGCGTAGCTACTATTATGCTTATGTCCAGGTAGTCTATGACCCATATCATGTTGTACTTGCGATGTTTGCGCCCTACTTATTAATTTAATTGTTTAAAACATTTAGAAACTCGATAAAGGAATTGTAAAAAGGTTAAACATCATTTATTTGACCGTTAAATGAGAATTTGAAATTCTTCGAATATTTGCCCCTTAATAAATCTTGAATTGGTTGTTTAATGTGTTTTCTCTTTTGTGAAGTGGGCTGAACACCTCGGTAGCAGATAGATGCATCTATGGTTCGCGCATTCGACCCTCAGCAGTGCACAGTTTAAATATTTATATTGGATCGGGTCATACGACCTCAACATGATTTGCGCATGAGATATCTTTGGAATTGATAATAATTGATAGTAAGTGTCGGAGTCGACCCCTCGTCACTACCTTTTCGGGATTACGCGGGATACTTACTGGGTACGCATTGATTTACGTATTCATACTACATTTGCTGCACAGTTTTGTGCAGGTATATATATGTCTAGTGACCTTGTGGGCGCAGAGGTGCGGTATGGCGGGGACTTAGGTGAGCTGCATTCTATACTACGATCCGCAGCCAGCAGAGTCTCCTTCAGAGTATTTATATTTCTCCTATCCAAATTTGTTTTTCGGACAGATGTTGTATTTTATTTTACATTCCTAGTTGAGGCCCATGCACTTGTGACACCGGGTTTTGGGGTGATTATGGGTTGTCCTGTATTGAAACTGTTAAAAATATTATTATTTACTCTGTAAATTCCATCTTTTACTATTTAATTGAAGAAAATATAATTTCAAAAATATTGAAATGAGAACCAAATTAAGTATTTATTTTTGGCTTGCCTGACAGCGATGTCCGATACCATCACGACCTTTAATGGATTTTGGGTCGTGACAGGGAACATCTTTCGTGCGCGTTCTTACCATCTGTGAGAGGATAATAGAAAGATACTTAGCACAACATCAACTGCACGATAGGAGATGGAGAAAGAGTAGTTTCCTAACACCCTATAGCCTCTCAAAGATAAGTACTGACGTCTCCGCACCGATTCGCAAGACTATATTAGGGCTGCTCATGACTTGTGAGACCTACGTGAACCTAGTGCTCCGATACCATGTTGTCACACCCCAATTTCTCCTATAGACCGTGATGGCGTCCAACGTCACCGCTAGGCAAGCCAACAGTCAACTAGTCATGTATTTATTCTTTTAATAATTTCAAAGTAGTTGATTTTTATTTATTAAGTAGATGAGAAGAGGAAAATTATAGTAAAGTAAGGCGCAAACTAATGAAAGAGCAAATACGGTGAAATACATATTCAAAACCATAAAGTGTCTACTAGCATGTTTCCAAGACCCAGTGTCACAAGTATATGAGCAACTAGTAGAATATACAAAACACATACGCTACTTTCTCAAATATGAGAGACAGAAAGTAAATACAAAAGTGAGACTACGGGTGCTGCAGAACGGACTCAGAGAGCAGCTTACCACTATGCCTTAGGGTAACGAGATGCGCGCTTGAATGAATGCCAGATGCACCTGCCTTAGATCCTGCACAATTAGTACAGAAGTATAGCGTAAGTACATAAACAACATGTACTCAATAAGTATCCAGTCTAACCTCGAAGAAGTAGTGACGAGGGGTCGACTCGACACTTACTATGGGCCAATAATTAAAATACATAAATTCTAAATTGGCAAGGAATGCGTGAATAATAATAATAACACAATAGCAAGTAGTGAATAAATGATTCCTTAAATGACAATCAATTTAAAAATCTCCAACTGACATGCACTAACTCCAACAAATTTCGGGCTAATAAACAAATTATAACCTCTCAAGTCATAAATATAATATCAAGTGTAATCGGGCTTCGAGCATTATCAGGCACGATTTATGCCGAGGTCGTACGACCTGATCCAAAATAATGTGTACACTGCTGAGGGTCGAACGACACAAACCATAGATGCATCTATTATACTATCGAGGCGTTCGGCCCGCTCCACAAGAAGAGAGAATACTCTACGAACATCTGATTTAAAAGCTATCACAAGACTAATACACAAGGAAGTACAGTTTCTATTGACGGTCAAGTAACCCTCCAAAACTCAAAGTAAGTGAAATTCGGTCTTTTCGAATCGTTTATCAAGTTTCAATATAATTTAAGCACTTAAATTAATAAGTAGAGTGCAAACAATAAAAGTATTTCATGATTGGGTCCTAAAACTACCCGGACTTAAGCATGATTTGTAGCTACGCACAGACTCTCATCACCTCATGCATACGTAGCCCTCACAATTAGAAGAAAATAGTAATTTAAAACACCTATAGGATAAATTCCCTCTTATAAGTTTAGGCAAGAGACTTACCTCGTCCCAAAGCTCACTCTTTGGCCCACAAATTCACTCTAAAGCCTCAACTTGGTGTCAAACAATCTGAAGCTAGCCAAATATTATATAAATTAATTAATCTACACTCACAAGTTCTTAATTTAGCAAGTATATTAATTACCCAATCCAAATTAGAAGATTCTTAAAATTCACCCCCGGGCCCGTGTATCCGGATTTCAAAAATTTTCGAAGATAAATGTTACCCACCTCACGAACTCAAATATATAATTTCTACCCAATTCCATAATCATTTTCGTGGTTAAATCCTATTTTTATCAAAACCCTAGGTTCTTCATGAATCTTACAAGTTTTCACAATCTTTCAGTGTTTAATCTACTAAAAACCCGTACAATTAGCTTGGAAATGGGTGGAAATTACTTACCTTAGGATATTGATGGAGATACCCCTCCAATGAGCTTTCAAAATCTCCCAAGACTAAGTGAAATTGTGAGGAAACAAGTCTAAGTCTCGGATTAAAAACCACATTACCTCCATCGATTTTCGCTTATGTGGACCTTAGGTCACACCTACGATGCCGTACATGCGGAAAGTCAATCGCAGGTGCGGTCCTTGCCCAGGCTGCCTCCATTTCTATGGACAGGTTTTCGCTTCTGCGAACCCGCTTCTGCAGAAAGCCTGTCGCACCTGCGACCCACGTCTGACTGGCCTTGCTTTGTATCTGCGGCCCCATCATTGCAGAAGCGAGTTCGCTTCTGCGGAGCTTATCCGCTTCTGCGGGCCACTGGCCACTCACCCCAAACCTCTTCTATGACCACAGGCTCACTTCTGCGAGCTCGTACCTGTGGCCAAAATCATGGAGGTGCGAATGCACCAGAACTGGAGCACCAGCAGTCCCCCATGCAAAATTTTCGAGTCCGTTTCCAATCCATTTCGCATCCGGGCCCCTGGACCCCATACAATCCCACTCACACATCCAACAACATAATACAGACCCACTCGCGTGATAGAAACTCTGAAATAACATCTAGAAATACGAATCGGACGCCCAAACGCATGAATGAAATTATGAAACTCAAAGCTTCTAAAAACACTTTCGCGCGTCCGATTCCTATCAAATCAACTTGGAATGATGCCAATTTTGCGTGCAAGTCTTAAGTCATCATACGGAACTATTCTCAGGCTCGGAATCCCAAACGTACCTCGATATCACCAAAACCTACTCCAAACCAAACTTAAAGAACTTAAAAACCTTTAATGCCCCAACTTTTAACATTAAGCGTCGAAACGCTCATGGGTCATCCGAATCCCGATCCAAACACGCGCCCAAGTCCAAAATCATCATACGAACCTATTGGAACTTTCGAATCCCAATTATGGGATCGTTTACTCAAAATATTGACTCAAATCAAACTTATCCATTTAAAGCCATTATTAAGGAACTAAGTGTTCCGACTTCAACCCGAGCCCTTCCAAACCCAAACTATCCATTCCCGTAAGTCATAAAACAGTACATATGGGGAGTCTTAATTAGGGGAACATGGATCTAGAAAGCAAAATAATTTGTCGGGTCGTTACATTCTCCACCTCTTAAACAAGCGTTCATTCTCGAATGGGTCTAGAATCATACCCGGAGTGCTCAATAAGTGTCGATATCTGCTCCTCATGTCCTCCTCGCCTTCCCAAGTAACTTCCTCAACTGGTTGACCCCTCTACTGGACATTCACTGCAACAATTTTCTTGGACCTCAACAAGTGAACCTGTCTGTCATTAATGGCAACTGGCTCCTCCTCAAACTCAAATTCTCATCTACCTAAACCGTATTGTAATCTAGCACATGCGACCTGTCGACATGATACCTCCAGAGCATAGACATATGGAAGACTAGATGAAGTGAATTGAGGGCCTCTATTTGATATGATGGAAACAAGCACACCATACAATAGGAAAATCTCCTGAATGTAAATCTGGGCCAATCTCTCGGAAGAATACATAGTCACAACCGAAAGAAAGTGTGCCGAATTAGTCAACCTGTCGATAATGACCCAAACTGCATCAAACTTTCTCAAAGTCCGCGGCAACCTAACTACGAAATCCATAGTAATGCGTTCCCATTTCCACTCTGGTATAACCATCTGCTGAAGTAGGACACCTGGCCTCTGGTGCTCATACTTAACCTGTTGGCAATTTAGAAATCTTGCCACATAGTCAACTATGTCCTTCTTCATCCGCTGCCACCAATAATGTTGCCTCAGGTTGCGATACATCTTCGTAGCCCCTGGATCAATATTAGGAATACATAGGCGACCCTGGAGCTGCAGAACATCATCCTCACCGATAGTAACCTTCTTGGCACCACCATGTAGTACCGTCTCTCTGAGAACCAGCAAGTGCGGATCATCGTACTGACGAGCCTTGATCCGCTCGAGTAAGGAAGACTGAGCCACCATGCACGCAAGAACTCGACTGAGCTCAAAAATATCCAAACTTATAAGTTTGTTAGCTAGGGACTGAATGTCCAAAGCCAATGGCCTCTCCTTTGCTGAAATGAATGCTAAACTGCCCATACTTTCAGCCTTTCAGCTCAAGGCATCAACAACCACGGTCGCCTTGCCCGGATGATAAAGGATGGTGATATTATAGTAATTTATTAAGCCAAGCCACTTGTACTGCCTCAAATTAAGATCCCTATGTTTGAACAAATGCTGCAAGTTGTGATGATCGGTGTAAACCTCACAGAACGCCCCACAAAGATAATGCTTCCAGATCTTAAGAGCATGAACTGTTGCAGCCAACTCCAAATCATGTATGAGATAATTTTTTTTGTGGGGCTTCAGCTGACGTGAAGTATATGCAATAACTTGCCCCTCCTGCATCAATACATAACCTAGGCCAACGCGCGAAGCGTCGCAATATATCATATATGGCCCTGAATCGGAAGGCAACACTAACACCAGTGCTATAGTCAATGTGATCTTGAACTTATGAAAGCTCGCATCGCAATCATCGGACCATCGGAATGGAGCATCATTCTGGGTCAATCTAGTCAAATATGCTGCAATATGTGAGAAGCCCACCATAAACCGATGATAATAACCTGCTAACCCCAAGAAGCTCCTTATCTCGATTGCTGTGGTAGCATGAAGCCAACTCTGAACTACCTCGATCTTCCTGGGATCTACCTTAATACCCTTGCCTGATACAACATACCCCAAGAATACCACAGAATCTAGCCAAAACTCGCACTTAGAGAACTTAGCATATAGCTTCTGTTCCCGCAAGGTCTGAAGCACCAATCTCAAATGCTGCTCATGCTTCTCCATGCTACACGAGTATTCAATATGTCATCAATGAAGACAACGACAAACGAGTCAATATATTGCCTGAACACCCGGTTCATCAAATCCATAAATGTCGCCGGGGCATTGGTCAAGCCAAAGGACATTAATAGAAATTCGTAGTGGCCATATCTAGTCCGGAAAGCTGTCTTCGGAACATCCGAATCACGAATCTTCAACTGATGATACCCCGATCTCAAGTCGATCTTAGAGAACACCCTGACACCCTGCAACTGGTCAAACAAATCATCAATACGTGGCAATGGGTACTTATTATTAATGTTAACCTTGCTCAACTGGCGGTAATAAATGCACATCCGCATAGTCCCATCCTTCTTCTTCACGAACAACACCGGTGCACCCCAGGATACACACTTGGTCTGACGAACCCCTTTGATAGAAAGTCGTCAAGCTATTCTTTCAACTCCTTCAACTCTTTCGGAGCCATACGGTACGGTGGAATGGAGATAGGCTGGGTACCAGGAGCCAAATCAATATAAAAATCGATATCACGATCTGGTGGCATACTTGGTAGATTAGAAGGAAACACATCGGAGAACCCCGAACCATGAGCATTGAATCAATCACTGGAGTCTCTGCAACCGTATCCCGAACATAAGCTAGATAAGCCAAACATCCCTTCTCGACCGTACGTCTAGCTTTTAGAAAAGAGATAACTAGATGCACTGACAAATGAACCATTGCACTCCAATCTAGGCAACTTTAGCATTGCCAAGGTAACAGTCTTGACATGGCAATCAAGGACGGCATGATATGGAGACAACCAGTCCACGCCCAAGATGACCTCATACTCGGTCATATCGAGTAACAGAAGATCCGCTCTAGTCTTATAACCATAGAAAGTCATGATACAAGACCGATAGATCCGATCTAAGGACTCACGGGGAACACTCAGTAAATGAGCAAACAGAGATAAAACATATGAATATGTAGACCCTGGATCAAATAGTACTGAGGCATCTCTACCGCAGATATAAATAATACCTGTGATCACGGCATCTAAGGCTACTACATCTGGCCTGGCTGGAAAAGCATAGAACCTAGCTGGAGCGCCACCTGACTAGCCTCCACCTCTAGGATGGCCCCTACCGACCTACCTTTCGCCTCTGGGCGGCCGGATAGCTGTTACGGCAGCTGGTGATGTAATCATAGGATGATGACCCTACTGTACTGCCTTGTCTTAAACCATGGGGTAGAATCTCCTCACATGACAAAGATCCCCGCACTCGAAACAACCCCTCGGTGCGGAGAATGACTGACCCTGAGTCTGACTCTGGGGGACCTAAACTCCTACTGGAGGAACCCTGAATTTCTGGTAGGAGATCTCTGGGATGGCACTGAAATAGGGTCACACTGGAGCACCCCGAGGAGGTGGCAATGCTGAATATGTGGGCCTACTAGACTGATCCCTCACAAATGGACCTCTGCCCCTATACGGTGCACCATTTAACCCTCCAGAATATAGAAACCGCTTGTCCCTAGATATTTGCTCTTAGCCCCATTGACAAACACCCTCAATCCTCTGAGCTATCTTCACAACCTGCCGTAAGGAGTCCCTATCTCAACCTCTTAGGCCATAGTGGCTTGGATTCCAGAGTATAAACCTACAACAAATCTCCGCACTCTCTCTGCATCAGTGGGTAGTATCATAAGTGCATGTCGAAACAACTCAGAGAATCTTGCCTCATAGTCGGTCACTGATATCTGACCCTGCTGGAGCTGCTCGAACTTACCCTGCAACTATTCCCTCTGAGAGGGTGGAATATATCTCTCTAGAAAGAGACATGTGAACTTGTCCCAAGTCAAGGGAGGAGAACCCACCGATCTACTCAGAAGATAGGACTGCCACCATCTACGGGCCCTGCCTTCCACCTGAAAGGTGGTAAAGTCTACCCCGTGGGACTCTAATATCCTCATGTTGTGCAGTGTGTCCCTACAACGATCAATAAAGTTCTGGGGGTCCTCATGTTTCTCACCTCCAAAGGTAGGAGGATGTAGCTTGGTCCATCTATCCAATAGCTTCTGCGGCTCACAGACCGTAGATGGTCTGGGCTTTGGTATAGCTGCTGCAATTGGCTGAGCTCCGCCCATGGGTAGTGCGCCCGGGGTCTGATATACGACAGCTGCATGCCTTGGAGCCTGCGCGGTAGGGGTCTGTTCTCCCACACCCGCTTGAGATGTGGTTGGGTCCGCTGGAAATAAACCAGCCTGTGTCATAGAATCCATGAACCGCATCATACGACCCGTGACCTCCTGGAATTCTAGTGCGGTCATGAAATCCGCTGGGCCGACTTCACTATAGGCACCTCGCCCTATTCCTCAATAACAGGATCCTCCACCGGATCCACTAGTGGCACCACTATAGCAACTCTAGGACGCACTCGTCCTCTAGCACGAGCTGAAGCCCGCCCTTGGCCTCTAGCAACAGGGGGAGCAACTCCTCCACAGTTAGGTACATCTGCCCCGTGCGTTCTCACCATCTATGAGAGTATAAGAGAAATACACTTAGCACAACATCAACTACACGATAGGATATGAAGAGAGATTAGTTTCCTAACACCCTATAGCCTCTCAAAGATAAGTACAGACGTCTTCACACCGATCCGTAAGACTATATTAGGCCTGCTCATGACTTGTGAGACCTACGTGAACTTAGTGCTCCGATACCATGTTATCACGATCCAATTTCTCCTATAGGCCGTGATGACGCCCAACTTCGCTGCTAGGAAAGCCAACAGTGAGCTAGTTATGTGTTTATTCTTTTAATAATTTCAAAATAGTTGATTTTTTATATTAAGTAGATGAGAAGTGGAAAATTATAGTAAAGTAAGGCGTTAATGAAAGAGCAAATACGGTGAAATAAATACTCAAAACTATAAAGTGCCTACTAGCATGTTTCCAAGACCCGGTATCACAAGTGTATGAGCAACTAGTAGAATATACAAAACACCTATGCTACTGTCTGAAATAAGATAGATAGAAAGAAAAGACAAAAGAGAGACTGCGGGTGCTGCAGAACAGACTCAAAGAGTAGCTCACCACTATACCTCAGGGTAACGGGGGTGCGCGTCTGAATGAATGCCATATGTACCTGCCTCAGATCCTGCACGATTAGTGCAGAAATGTAGCATGAGAACATAAACAACATGTACCAAGTAAGTATCCAGTCTAACCTCGAAGAAGTAGTGACGCGGGGTCGACATCGACACTTACTATAGGCCAATAATTAAAATACAAAAATTCTAAATAGGCATGGAATACGTAAATAATAATAATAACACAATAGCAAGCAGTGAATAAATGATTCCTTAACTGATAATTAATTTAAAAATCTCCAACTGACACGTACTAACTCCAACAAATTTCAGGCCAATAAATAAATTATAACCTCTCAAGTCATAAATATAATATCAAGTGTAATCGGGCTCCGAGCGTTATCACGGGCGATTTATGCCGAGGTCGTACGGCCCTATCCAAAATAATGTGTACACTGCCGAGGGTCAAATGGCATAAACCATAGATGCATCTATTATACTGCCGAGGCATTCGGCCCTCTCTACAAGAAGAGAGAATACTCTACAAACATCCGATTTAAAAGCTATCACAAGACTAATACACAAGGAAGCACAATTTCTATTGACGGTCAAGTAACACACCAAAACTCAAAGTAAGTGAAATTCGGTCTTTACGAATCCTTTATCAGGTTTCAATATAATTTAGGCACTTAAATTAACAAGTAGAGTGCAAACAATACAAGTACTTAATGATTGGGTCCTAAAACTACCCAGACTTAAGCATGATTTGTAGCTACGCACGGACTCTCGTCACCTCCTACATATGTAGCCCCCACAATTAGAAGCAAATAGTAATTTAAAATACCTATGGGGTAAATTTCCTCTTACAAGGTTAGGCAAGAGACTTACCTCATCCCAAAGCTCACTTTCCGGCCCACAAATTCACTCTAAAGCCTCAACTTGGTGCCGAACAATCCGAAGCTAGCCAAATATTATATAAATTATTCAATATACACTCACAAGTTCATAATTTAGCTATTAGAGTAATTACCCAACCCAAATTGGAAGATTCTTACAATTTACCCTAGGGCCCACGTGCCCGGATTCCAGAAATGTTCAAAGATAAATGTTACCCATAACCTCATGAACTCAAATATATATTTTTTACCCAATTCCATAATCATTTTTGTGGTTAAATACCATTTTATCTAAACCTAGGTTCTTCATGAATCCTACAAGCTTTCACAATCTTTCTGTGTTTAATCTACCTAACACCCGTACAGTTAGCTTGGAAATGGGTGGATGTTATGTACCTTAGGATATTGATGGAAATCCACCTCCAATGAGCTCTTAAAATCTCCCAAGACTAAGTGAAATTGTGAGAAAAATGGTCTAAGTCTCAGATTAAAAACCCCACCGCCTTAAGCAGTTTCTGCTTATGCGGACCTTGGGTCGCACATGCGATGCTGCACTTGTGAAAAATCAATCACAGGTGCAGTCTAGCCCAGGCAGCCTCCCTTAGCTTCTACAGACGGGTTTCGCTTCTGCGAACCTGCTTCTGTGAACCCGCTTCTGCGGAAAGCCTATCGCAACTGCGACCCACGCCTGGCTGGCCTTGCTTTGCATCTGCGGCCCCATCATCGCAGAAGCAAGTTCACTTCTGCGGAACTTATCCGCTTCTGCGGGCCACTGTCCACTCACCCCAAATCTCTTCTTCGATCACAGGCTCGCTTCTGCGAGCTCGCACCTGCAGCCAAAATCACGTAGGTTCGAACGCACCAGAACTGGAGCACCTGTAGTCCCCCATGCAAAATTTACGAGTCTGATTCCAATCCGTTTCGCATCCGGGGCCCCCGGGACCCCATCCAATCACACTCACACATACAACAACATTATGCAGACTCTCTCGCACAATCAAAACTCTTAAATAACATCTAAAAATATGAATCGGATGCCCAAATGCATGAATCCAATTATGAAACTCAAAAACTTCTAAAAACACTTCCGCACGTCCGATTCCTATTAAATCAACTCGGAATGATGCCAAATTTGCGTGCAAGTCTTAAATCATCTTACAGAACTATTACCAGGCTCGAAATCCCAAATGGACCTCGATATCATCAATTCCTACTCCAAACCAAGCTTAAAGAACTTAAAAACCTTCAGTGCGCCAACTTTCAACATTAAGCATCGAAATGCTCACGGGTCATCCGAAACCCGATCTGAACACGCGCCCAAGTCCAAAATCATCATACAAACCTATTAAAACCTTCAAATCCTGATTCTAGGGTTGTTTACTCAAAATGTTGATTCAAGTCAAACTTATCCATTTTTAGCCATTATTAAGAAACTAAGTGTACCGATTTCAACCCCAACCCTTCCAAACCCGAACTAACCATCACCGCAAATCATAAAATAGTGAAAGCACACCCGGGGAGTCATAATTAGGGTAATGGGGATCTATAAAGTAAAATAACCGATCGGGTCGTTACACTTATCTTTATAATACATATTACATTTCAACTACAAGGCATCATTTCAACAAATTAACTACAATTTAATAATAATTTATCTACATTTTCTCTCTGTTTATTATAAATGATCTACAATTCTCTTTCATGTACACATTTGTAGTCACAGTGAAGGAAACTATACATGTGCACTCTCCAAATCAGGATGCAAATGTTGCCATACAAGGAGAGCATTTCAATGAGGAGAAGGAGACTATGCATTTGCAATCTCCAATTCAAGAAGCAAGTGTTTCCCAACAAGGAGAGGATTGCAATGATGATTTCAGTGGTATTAATTATTACAATATAATTGTAGAAACAAATAACAGCTTTCATATAATTTACAGTTTTCCTAACATTTCTGATGCAAGCAACATACAATGTTATTCTTTTGTTTTTAACTTTGTAGGTGAACCAGTCGACTTCATCAATGTAGCTGACTCAGACAATGATTCCAAGTCTGGAAAAAGGGCAATAACACTTGATGATTTTGAGCTGCCCGAAAACTTCTCACAGATAGTTAAGTTCGGCGAGGTTAATAAAGATAAAACAACCCCTGTGCAGCAAGGAAGAACAAGGGTTCCCGGATAGTATGTCAGATCCCCCTTTCTCCCTTATTTTAGTTTTGGTGGAAGCACTTCTTTTGGACCTCCTCCAATTTTCAACATCAAGCACCCATTTACTGGGGTTATTGGCGACGATGTTGATCTTGATTTGTTGGTAGAATTCAATAAGTGGTTATATTTAGGTACCGACAAGTTTTCAAAGAGGTTATATTCTACACTTTTTTTATATAATTGAGTGCATAGAATTTATGAATTTCCAATTACAACTACATTTTAATTGTACTTTCTACAACTTTAAATAGGAAGAAGGTGCCTTATACTATAAAAGACAACCAGTTCAACCCGTGGTTTGATCTTGGAGTGGAGAAATTTGATAAAAGGACTGTTTTTATACTTTGGCACATCCCTGACAAATCTTGAGCAACACGGTACACTCATAACCCGCAAGAATTTAATGATAAGCTGAAATATTTTGTTATTTTAGATATCTGTAGATTTTTTGTTAAACAATTATAGTTAAATTGTATGCTGCATTGGGAAATTATGTAATTTGTTTTTTGCAGCACATTGATGTTATTTTATACTATTTGAGGAAGAGAGGAAGTATGGTCTTGAAAATAGAACAAGGTTTACAACCACTGACTATATGTTCAAGACTAGAATAGAACAAATTTATGAGAGGTACAGTAATTCCCCTGCCGATAGGAAGCTTGCTGTTGTCAAACCCCAGGACATCGTATCAGAATACATATTGGGGTACCGATTACTTGCAAATGTTACATGGTACAAAGTTGATTTTGTGATTATGCCCATACATATTGTTGAGAAATTTCATTGGTTGTTGGCTGTGTTTGACATTACCGATAGGGTTCTATATGTTTATGATTCTATGGTTTTTTCATGTAATCACAAACTTGTTGAATCGGTTGTTGACAAGTTTGCTATTATGATCCCCCTCTACTTGTCATCCACCGACTTTTATGGCAAGCGTACAGATATCAACTACAAGAACACAAAGGAATACTTTGAAAAAGGTGTTATTGACCCTCTTGACATTCAGTGGTTGGTCGGTGAGATACCCCAACACAAAGAGGGATCACTGTATGTGCTATTTTTCCTTCAATTTAACCAACTGAATTTTACATTGAATGCTAAAGCTTTTACCCTAATATTTATTACAGTGATTGCGGTGTACACGTGGTGGCATTTGCAGAATATGTCAGCATTGGACAACTCTCGATTTCAAAGGAAGACCTTTATGATATAGTTCAACACCATAGACGCTATGGAGCGCTACTTTGGGATTATGCTAGGAAAAAGCAAGAGCTTGGTGTAATTAGTGAAAGTGAGGTGACTGGGATATTAGCAAGAAGAAAAGGTGCACCAGCTATGAGGGAGAGAACAAGAGTCCAAACCAAAAAGAATTAGTTGCCCTTTTCAGTAGCTAAATTATAGTGAAAGTGTTTAATTGTAGCTGGATTGTATTAAAGTTGTAGGAAAATTGTTTACTAAGAACAATTCAGCTACAGTTTATTTGTAGCAAATTTGTGCTAAAGTTGTTTTAGCTTTTGTTTTGTTATTTTGTTCAGAATTCTACTACTTACAAATGAAAAAATTTGTAGCATGTTTTTTGTTGAAAGTTGTTAGTACTTAATCTCTATATTGGTACTCTATAATATATGTTTTCTGTTGTCTTCTTTTACCATATTGTGTGGACATATCTTACTCTAAATGTAAGGTATCAAACAGTTAACTTTACAATTAAAGGAAATTTCAAGCAACAATACACTAATACTCTCAGATAACAATTTCTTTACATCATAACTACAAATATGTCTACAACTATTATACAAAAATACAGAATCTATTCAAATTTAGCAGTATTGTTAGAAAAAGATTAAAATTAATAAATAAACCCAGTTATTGAACAAAAAAATTACAAACCAATCGCATTAAGAGTTAAAATCTGTTTACCAAACATTCATTATAGGAGACAATCTTTATTCAAATTAGCCACACAATTACACCACAACTATAATTATCCAGAACACAGCAAATACAATTGAATATGTCTTAAAGGAAAAATTATTATCAACAGTACTCAGTAAAAAAAAATCTTTATACTACATCAATTCTTATTTCCTTTTGGGAGCATTCATATAAGATCTTTTGTTATGCCCTTCTTGTCCGCAGTTGGCACATGAAACCTTGTATTTTTTGCATTTATTTCATCATATGGTTTATCTCTTTGTTTTTGAGGTCTCCCTAGCTGCCTTTTCCCAGTAAGTGGCAGTACAACTTCTTCTGCTATATGTTGTGGCACATCCCATTTACTTTTATCAGGTAGAGTGTAACGAGCCGGTCGGTTATCTTGAGTGTATTATCTTCGATCACCTATTTATTTCCTTCTCTACGTTATACTGTGGTTACGTGACTTTCCGAGATGTTTGTTTTTGATTTCGGGTGAGTTTCGGAGTGAAATGAGACACATAGTCCCTAAAATGGAAGTTTAAGTCATACAAGTCGACCGTAGTTAGAATTATGTGAAATCGACTCCAGAATGAATTTTTAACAATTCCAATAGCTCCATAGGGTGAGTTTGGTCTTATAGGCATGCCCGGACGTTGATTTGGAGGTCCATAGGTCATTTAGGCGTTAATTGGTGAAAGTTGAAAAGTTGGAAGAATTTGGGAAGTTTGACCAGGAGTGGACATTTTGATATCGGGGCCGGACTCGGATTTTGAAAGTTGGAATAGGCTTGTAATGTCAATTATGACTTGTGTGCAAAATTTGAGGTCAATCGGTCCTGATTTGATAGGGTTAGGCATCAAATGTAGAAGTTAAAAGTTTATAAGTTCCTTAGGCTTGAATTGGGGTGCGATTCGTGTTTTTGATGTTGTTGGATGTGATTTAAGGCTTCGACTAAGTTGTATCGTGTTTTAGGACTTGTTGATATGTTTGGTTGAGGTCTCGGGGGCCTCGAGTGTAATTCCGACAATGTTCAGCATATTTCGGATCAGTGAGGAGTTGCTGAATCTGGTCCTTCTGGTGTTCTTCTATGCGATTGCGATTGCACTAACACGATAGCTAAGGGTAAATTGGCATTGGGGAGAATTTGTTCTATGCGATTACTTGAATAGGCCTACGATCGCAGAAGGATGGGTTCTAGTGAACCGCGAACGCGTGAAGGCAGACACGATCACGTAGCAGGATTGGGGGGGGG
>AWOL01S0065200.1:47740-68714 GCA_000715115.1 Nicotiana otophora
GTGCAGTTCACGTGTTTTCTTCATTGCGGCCGTGTGGGGCGTTGCTCGATCGCGTAGCTTGACAAGGCAGTGATGCGCGTTCACTGATATTTTTTGCGTTTGCGTAGAAGCTTTTTGAGTTGTTGGTAGTTTTGTTCTTGGCGATCGCGAAGGAATTTCTGCGATCGCGTAGTGTAAATAACTGGGCAGCAGAATTAAGTTTCAAAATCGAGGGTTTATTTCATATTACTCAATTTGGACTTTGCGAGCTCGGTTTAAGATGAATATTCGAGGGATGTTCAGAGGGATTGTTGGGGTAAGAGTTCTTAACTTGTTTTTGATTAAATTTCACTAATCTATCTTTGATTTCATCATTTAATTAGGGATTTGGGCTGAAATATTAGAGAAAATGGAGGAAACCCGTTAGGCCGAATTTTGGGGATTTGAGGAGATTTTGGTATCGGATTTATGTAATTCTTGTATGGTTGGACTTGATATCGAATGGGTGTTCGAATTTTATAATTTGGGTCGGGTTCCGAGACGCAGGCATGAGTTGAAATTTTGGGTCGAATTTTCAATTCTTTGCTAAGATCATAAATTATTCATTTAAATTAGTTTTCTATAGTTATATTTATAGTATAAAATTGTTTTGGCTACATTCGAGCCGTACGGAGTTGGAAAATCGAGGGAAAAGCCTTCTAATTGATTGATTTAGCATGATTTGAGGTAAGCGACTTGTCTAACCTTGTGTGGGGGAAATTCCACTTAGGATTTGGTATTGTTGTGATAATTTGTGATATGTGAAGGGCGTGTACGGAAGGTGACGAGTGTGTACACAGGCTAATTGTTGAGATTCCGGTTTTAGCCATGTAGTTTCTTTTTCATGCCTTAACTGGGTCATAGGTGCCACAATAGATGACAAACCCTCTACAAATCTCCGTAGCTGAAGACGGTCTGGGCCAACTCTGCACTGCTTTAATATTCTTCGGATCGACGTTGATCCCCTCATTTGATACTACATGACCCAAAAATTCCATCGAATCAAGCCAGAATTCACACTTTGAAAATTTTGCATACAACTTCTTTTCTCTCAAGGTCTGAGGCACAGTCCTCAGGTGCTGATCATGATCCTCCCGGCTCCGGGAGTACACCAGAATGTCGTCAATAAACACAATGACGAATGAGTCAAGATAGGGCTAAAATATACTGTTCATCAAGTGCATGAATGTTTCTGGGGCATTGGTCAGCCCAAAAGACATTACAAGGAACTCGTAATGACCATATCGAGTCCTGAAGCCAGTCTTCGGGATATCTGGCTCCTGAATCTTCAACTGATGATAGCCTGAATGCAAGTCAATCTTAGAGAATACTCTGGCACCCTGCAGCTAATCAAATAGGTCATCAATACGTGGCAATGGATACTTGTTCTTCATTGTACCCTTGTTCAAATGGCGATAATCAATACACATGCACATAGAACCATCCTTCTTCATTACAAGCAAGACTGGAGCACCCCAAGGCGACACACTGGGCCGAATGAAGCCCTTATCAAGCAACTCTTGCAACTTCTCCTTTAACTCTTTCAACTCTATTGGTGTTATACGATAGGGTGGAACGGAAATGGTCTGGAAATGGTCTGAGTGCCCGGTAACAAATCAATGCCAAAATTTGCATCCCTGTCGGGTGGCATTCCTAGAAGATCCACCGAAAATACATCTGGATAATCCCTCACTATCGGAATTACCTCCATGGTAGGAGTATCAACATTGACATCCCTCACGAAAGCTAAATAAACATTACACCCCTTCTCAACTATACGCTGAGCCTTTAGAAATGAGATAACTCTGCTAGGAATGAGATAACTCCACTCTATCCTTGGTAATCCTTGCATAACCAGCATCACGGTCTTGGCGTGACAATCGAGAATATCATGATAGGGTGACAACCAGTCCATGCCCAAAATAATATCAAAATCTACCATACTGAGCAATAATAGATTGGCTCTGGTCTCAAAACCACCAAGAACAACTAAACATGACCGATACACAGAGTCAACAATAATAGAATCTCCCACAGGTGTGGACACATAGACAGGAGAACTCAAAGAATCATGGAATACACCCAAATGCGGAGCAAAATAAGATGACACGTAGGAATAAGTGGAGCCTGAATCAAATAAGATTGATGCATCTCTATGACAGACCGGAATAATACCTGTCATGACTGAGTAGGATGCAACTGCCTCTGTCCTAGCAGGAAGAGCATAATATCTAGCTTGGCCTCCCCCTCTAGGGAGACCTCTACCTGCTCGACCTCCACCTTTATCTAGCTGTACAGATAGAGTGGCAACTGGTGCGGTGACCATGGATTAAGAAGCCTGAGGCCTAGTGAAATACGCGGAGCCTGAGTAGTTGGTGGAGGTGCACCCCTACTGAGTTTGGGGAAATCCATCACGATAAGACGAGTGTCACCACACTCAAAATATGCTCTCGGAGGACGTGGCTGTTGTGTTTGGCTTGGGCCTGATCGGCTAAACTGACCGCTGAAAGTATACTGTGCAAGAGGTGCACTAGACAATGGCGGTGCATAATAGGGAGCCTGAGTGGCCGAAATATCGCTAGAGGCTGGAAGTGCTGAATGAACAGGGTGACTCACATAGCCCCTACCATGACGAGTGCAACTGGAGCACGAGTACTACTATATGTGCTAGAATCTCGAGACCTCTTGGTCTCCCTCTCCTCTCTCTCCCGAGTCAACACACCCTCCAATATCCTAGCGATCCCCACTACTTGCTGGTATGGGATGTCCATCTCCAACTCTCGGGCCATGCTAAATCTGATACTGGAGTTGGGCCCCTCGATAAATCGACGGACTCTCTCTCTAACCGTAGAAACAAAGGCTTGGTGCATGCCTAGCCAAATCACTGAACCGGACCACATACTCCGACACGGTCATAGAACCCTGGCGCAATTGCTTAAACTTTGCGCGCCATGCATATTTGAGACACTGGGGAACAAACTCCCATAAGAACATATCCGAGAACTGAGTCCAAGTGAGTGAAGCTGCCTCGGCCGGACTACCTAACTCATATTCTCGTCACCACTGATAAGAGGCTCCTTTAAGCTGAAACGTAGTGAAAGCAACCCCACTAGACTCTGCAATACCCATAGTACGAAGGAACAATGACACTCCTTAAGAAAACCCTGGGCACCCTCTTGATGCCAAGAAACTGAAAGTAGGAGAGTGGTACTTCTCGTACCTCTCGAGCCTGAGCTACTCCCCCTCAGAAACTACTGCTCTAATCTCGGGATGAACTGGGGTGACTGGCTGTGCTGGCATGACCTCTGGGACTTGGTCAACCTAGACCCACCGCTCTGGGGTACGGGCGGTGGAAGTCTGTGCTCCTACCTTGGCCTGAGATGTGGCAGGAGCAAGTGGGATCAACCCTGTCTTAGCTAAAGTGTCGAACATGCTCAAAAACTAGGCGAGAGTCTCCTGGAGTGTTGGTGCAGTAACATGCGTCTCACGTGCCTGCCCTCAAACTGGAGCTACTAGTGGCTCCTATGTAGAAGCTCGTGCGGGTGCTCTGGCTGCCCCACGTGGATGACCCCGGTCTCTACCCTGGCCCCGGCCTCTCGCGGCTCTAGTAGGGGGCGCGTGTGTCTGGTCATCTGATCCAGTTGTGCGTGTCCTCACCATCTGTGAGAGAATAGAAAGATAAAAGTTTAGAATCCCAAAGTCAATAATTTTTCACGATAAGGAATCAAAGAAGTGAATCTTTTCCTAACAGCTCCATAGCCTCCCGAAGATAAGTACAGACGAGAAAACGATAAGTGACTATAACATGCTATAACATGTTATAGTCATGTTAGAGCATGAAAAAGAAACTACGTCAATTTGTCGAGTTAGCCCAGTCAATCTTCAGCTACGTCGATTTGTAGAGGGTTTCTCATCTATTACTACACCTATGACCAGATTGACCCAGAAAGGTGCTCCGTTTAGGTGGACCAAGGAGTGTGAGGAGAACTTTCAAAAGCTCAAGAAAACTTTGACCACAGCCCCAATGTTGGTGTTGCCTTTGGGTTCGGGGTCTTATACAGTGTACTGTGATGCGTCACATATTGGTCTCGGTGCGGTGTTGATGTAGGATAGCTGGGTGATTGCCTATGCATCTAGACAGCTGAAGGTGCAAGAGAATAACTATCATGTCCATGACCTCGGGTTAGCAGCTATTGTTCATGCCCTGAAGATCTGGTGGCACTATTTGTACGATGTCCCTTGTGAGGTCTACACCGATCACTGATGTTTGACTTAAATTCCATGTTTTTGTATGTAATTTTCCTGGAATTATGCCTTGATCTCATTAAGTTTAGGGTGAATATTTGTGACTCAAGCTTAATAATGGTATTTATATGCGTAGGATTCAATTGGAAGTGATTTGGGGAGTTTGCATACAAATTGACGCCAAAAAGGGAAGAATTTGGAGGAAGCATAAGTTTGGTGCCCAGGTTGGTGCCAGGCACCAACAAACACGCCATTGATAGAAGTGGAAAACGTTTGCTATCCAGGTTGGCGCCAGCACCAAGCAAGACGCCAAAGGGCAGATTTTGTCCTAATTCGGCTGGGACTTGGGGATTTCAACCCTACACATCCCCGGCATGTATAAAAGGGGTTCTAAACCTATTTTTGAGGAGGATCGAACATAATTTGGACCAAGGTATAGCACGAAGCCGCCTTGGAGGCCGAAATTCATCAGATTCAATCTTTCTTCCATCAAACTTAGTAATCTTTACGTTTCTTTGGATGAAATATTGTTTTGCTATCATGTCTATGTTGAGCTAAAATTCGTGTTCTAGGGTTGTGATTGTCATGAATATTGAAGTTTATTAATTACATTACTGTTAATTCAAGTTATCATCTTTGGTTGTTTCTCTAATTCTGTGCATAATTGCTTAATTGTTTGGCCAACAGTTGAGTTCTATTTACTATCTATGCTATGCTTGAGAAAGCCGTGTTTAGATTAGAGTAGAATTAGAGAGAGCTTGTATCTGAACCCGTGGCTCGGAGAAAGATTTCACGGTTAGGATAGGAATATACCTAACAGTCTTGCTTAGTTGAATACTGTATTACTTCATAATAAATTCAATACCATAGGAATATAGGATTTATATATTGTGGATAGACGAATAGTATTGTAAAAACATGCTATTTATATAAACGATTCGGTCAACTAGCAACCATAGGTAATTCGTATTAGCATGTGTAATTACGAACTCAATAGAATTGATAAACCGACCAAACCGTGGAATCAATATCTCCCTTGATTATGTGTTTAAATTTTGCAATAGTAGTTGTAATAGAAAAACTAATTTTTTGATTATCTTGGACAGTAAAGTGATTTTATTTTGCTTAGTTAATGATTAATCTAAGTCTCTGTGGGTTCGACATCCGATTTTCGAGTTACTTTATTACTTGATGGCCACGTATACTTGCGCGTACTTGGGGATCCAATAAGTTTTTGGCGCTGTTGCCGTGGACTTAGTTATTGATTGTTTATCTAAGTTAAGCTCTTAATGGATTTCTGTTCAAGTTTTTAATTTTCTTATTTAGTTAATATTTTTTTTCTTTTTCTTATTTTCACATGACATCTTGGAATGAAAATTATTTGAATGATAGTTATTTTTATTTTGATGATTCTTGTCCATATTGTGGAGGACCCCACTGGTGAAAAAAGTGTCAAAATATTTCCGGGAGCGAGTTTAGTGCACAATCTCAATCTTTTGATTGGAATATTTGTAATACGTGTGGTAGTCAAGGTGGCCATTGAGTTGGCTATACTAATTATTTTTATCCTTCTTCGAGCCCTTATTATGATGTTTCTGATAATTTTTGTGAGTTTGATAGGAACAAGGTGGAGAATGTGGAATATGATGCTCAGACTATGGACCTGTTGAGGCAATTATTGGAACAAACTGTTGAACGCCAAAAAGACTTTGAAAATCTCAAGGCAACATTGAAGAGAATGAAGGCCAAAGTAGAAGAATGGTCTGAAACATTTAATGATCAACAAGTTGCAGACTTAGTTGATAGTCAGGAAGAACCTAAAATTGGACAAGAGAGTGAGTTCCAGCAAGATGAAACTTTCAAAGAAGAGGAGATTTTGAGTCAAACTTGGCTAATGGAACAAGATGAAAGATTAGAAATATACGAGGCTCAACGTGAGAAAAAACATATGGGATGAAAGACTTATTAGAAGGAAGAGTTGAAATGGGACAAGTGATCAAAAATATTTGGCATTCCTATTCATGACTTAGGAGCTCAATTGAATGCAAAGGTTGATGCGTCTAATGCCCAACTAAATAGTTCTGAGTTGTGTGAAGCTGAAAAGGAGCTTATACGCCAAATTGAGGAGCTAAAAGTGGAGAGGCAATAATTTGACCATACTTTTATTGATGATGTCCATGTTGAGAAAAGCACACTAGAGTCATGTGAGGAAGTAGATAATATTATATTTGAAGACTCTAGTGTGTGTACATATGAGGATGTAAATGGTGACACAATTATAGAGTTGAAACGCATTGGTCCTCATTCCATGCATTTTTCGACATTGTGTTTGGATGATGATATGGAAATTGAGTCATCGAGCCTTTGGAGGAGCCAACGGACAAAGAACAAGGTGCTTACATTCTAGAATTTATTGTGCCAAAGAGAAAGAATTACATACCTCATCTAAAGGCCAAGAAGTGTAGAATGCAAAATTGGTTACTTGGCCTAATTACATTTATCCCACCACCCCACGAGCATAGCAAAAATACTTGAGGCCAAATTGGGGGCTTAATTCATAAGTTCGAGGTGGAGGCAAAAAATGGTTCAAGTCATGCTGCGACTTTAAATCAGGCGCTTGTTGGGAGGCAACCCAACTTTATTGCTTTTATTTATTTTTATTTTTGTAATATTTTATTTGTAGTGTTTGTTTCTATTTTGTAAGATTACAAGCATAGGAAGCGAAGCCATTAGATGAGTGCAAAAGCGAGCTAGATGGTGAGAACTAAGTGTGGGGTGCCCACATAAAGGACTATGCTTGGGAGAAGTCTGAGTACCTCGTGAGCCGTGATTTCTTCGACGTTTGGCCTTTCAGGGAGTTTCTTGTCCACCCTCATTATTTTTTTTATTTGTGCATTGTGGACACTGCACTCTTTTAAGTGTGGGGTAAGAGAATTCCTCTATATAATTAGTAGTAGTATGTTAGTAAAAATGTTAACTTCTTATTTTGATTTTAGCTTCTTATTTTTTGTTTTCATAGTTGTGTAGTATTTTAGTAGCTTAATATTTTTTTTAATAAAGAAAAATCGAAAACAAAAGTAAAAAAATTGGACTTTTCCCGACGATGGATCTCCTAGACAGTTTTCTTGAGGGATTAAAGTCTAAACATAAATCCAAAAATATGTCTTTTAGTTTTCTTTAGGTAGTAATAATCCCCCGTGATTTTTCATTATGCCTCGGTTCTTTTTCATGGGACGTAGTTTGAACCGGATAATAGTTTATTTTTAGTGTAGGATTTAGGAAACAATGAAGGAAGAAATATGCGAGTCCTAGGCGCCCTTGACTTGTTTGATAGGAGCATATTTAGGTTTTGGCATGTGTAGTATCTTCCCTATATTTTGAAATTGATCATGATGTCTTTATAAATTGGATTGCATGTCTTATAACGCCTATGTCTCGTATTCTTGACTTATGTTCACTTTGTGCTTAATGCTTAATATCTTGTAGCTCCGCGAATACTTGCATTAGTTTGAGAGTCATAATGAGACTGTACTTAGTGAGTCATATGACATGTGTGAAGTGGGATTTTTGTGTAGTCCATGTCATTGTACTTGTGTCTAGAACTTGCCCGGTATGTAAGTCGAAGCGAAATTTTAGGTGAGACTCGGTTGAAACATAATTTTAGGCTTTCTTTGTTCTTTTTGATCTTAATGCTTATGACAAATAAAATATATCCCTAGTTAACCATTTTAAGCCTATAGACTTTTATTTGGCACCCACATTATAAGCCTATACCTTTTTTATTCTTAATTGACATTGTTTTGATTCTTTTACTTTTTAATGCACTTTAATGGTGAAACGAGCGCTAAAAGAAGTAAGGAGGGAATTTGGGTGGCTTTCTAGTGGAACCCATAAAAGGAAGAAAGATGCACTTGTTTTGTAAAAGAATACACCACTAGCGAAAACCGTAAAGAAAAAAATCTGAAAAAAGAGAAGGAAAAATTTAGATGAATAAATTGATATCTTATTCTTGCTAGTGGGTATAAAGTAAAGTAGTGCCTAAAGAAATAGGGAACATTGTTAGGGATGATTTTAGTTGTGAAATTGAAGTTGGGATTGAAGAATACGCGCTTAAAGTTAATTATGTAATGTGGTAAAGTGCTTAGAAGGGTTAGCCATTATTCCTAAATATATCTTACCCGTCCCTTAGCCCACATTACAACCATAAAAAAGTCCTAATTAATTTTAGATCGAGCGAGCCTACATTAGTGGAGATTTACATTAAGGTCAAGCCTATGGTACCAATTGCATGCATGTGACTTCTTTTGTGAGAGTGAGCGATTTTCTTTGATATATATGAGTCCTTAAAATATATTTGAGCATTTGATTTGAATATGTGGATTCAACTTACTCTTTTGTTCTTGTTGTAAAGGCACATGGTTTTATGAAGGATAGGTAATATTATTAGACTTCTCTAGGATGTTGGGTGTTTAAGCCATGAGTGCATTGTGATACTGAGTCGATTATGGACTAGGATTGTTATAAGCATGTCGTCTTTGTTGTGAATATTTTTGAAGAATTGCATAAGTTAAGGGAAGTGTAAGTGATTGCATATGCTACAGTTTAATTGTTTCTATCAACCTTGGTCATTAGTGTCGTCTGCTTCAAATGTGGTAAATAAAAAGTGCTCAAAGATAGAGTGAATTATTGGTTGCTCGAGGACGAGCAAGAGCTTAAGTGTGGGGTGGTGATGTTTAGCTAATATTCCATATTTTTGCATGTAATTTGCCTTGCATTATGCCTTTATATCATTAACTTTAGTGTGAATATTTGTGACTCAAACTTAATAATGGTATTTATATGTGTAGGAGTCAATTGAAAGTGATTTGGGGAGCTTGCATGCAAATTGACGTCAAAAGGGGAAGAATTTGGAGGAAGTATAAGTTTGGTGCCCTGGGTCAACCAAAATGCCATTGACAGAAGTGGGAAATGATTGCTGTCTAGGTTGGCGCCAGGCACCAAGCGAGACGCCAAAAGGCATATTTTGTCCTAATTCAGCTGAGACTTGGGGATTGTAACCCTACACGTCCCCAACATATATAAAAGGGGTTCTAAACCTATTTTTGAGGAGGATCGAATATACTTTGGACTAAGGGAGAGAACGAAGCCGCCGTGGAGGCCAGAATTCATCAGATTCCATCTTTCTTCCATCAAACTTAGTAATCTTTACTTTTCTTTAGATGAATTATTGTTTTGCTACCATGTCTATGTGGAGCTAAACTTTCGTGTTCTAGGGTTGTGGCTATCATGAATATTGAAGTTTATTAATTACATTATCGTTAATTCAAGTTATCATCTTTGGTTGTTTCTCTAATTCTGTGCATAATTGCTTAACTGTTTGGCCAACAGTTGAGTTCTATTTACTATCTATGCTATGCTTAGGAAAGCCGTATTTAGATTAGAGTAGAATTAGAGAGAGCTTGTTTCTGAATCCGTGGCTCAGAGAAAGATTTCGCGGTTAGGATAGAAATATACCTAACAATCTTGCTTAGTTGAACACCGTATTATATTCGTTCATGATATATTCAATACCATAGAAATATAGGATTGATATATTATGGATAGACGGATAGTATTGTGGAATGCTATTTATATAAACGATTTGGTCAACTAGCAACCATAGATAATTCGGATTAGCAGGTGTAATTACGAACTCAATAGGATTGATAAACTGACCAAACCCTGGAATCTATATCTCCCTCGGTTACATGTTTAAATTTCGCAATAGTAGTTGTAATAGAAAAACCAAACTTTTGATTATCTTATACAGTAAATTGATTTTATTTTGCTTAGTTAACGATTAATCTAAGTCTCTGTGGGTTCGACATCTGACTTTCGAGTCACTTTATTACTCGACGGCTACATATACTTGCGTGTACTTTGGGATCCAACACCCACCAAAGTCTACAACATCTGTTCAAATAGAAGCATCTTAACTTGCCAAAACAGAGGTGGTTAGATTTTCTTTAGGACTATGATATCACTATTCTATATCATCCCGGGAAAGCCAATATGGTGGCCGATGCCTTGAGTCGCAAGGCAAAGAGTTTGGGCAGCTTAGCATATCTACCAGTAGCAGAGAAGCCATTAGCCTTAGATGTTCAGGCCTTGGCCAACCAATTTGTTAGATTGGATGTTTTTGAGTCGAGGCAAGTTTTGGCTTGTGTGGTTTCTCGGTCTTCTCTTTATGATCGTATCAGAGAGCATTAGTATGACGACCCCCATCTACTTATCCTAAAGGACATGGTTTAGCACGGCGATGCCAAGGAGGTCACTATTGGAGATGACAGTATATTACGGATGCAGGGCAGGCTATGTGTGCCCAATATAGATGGTTTGCGTGAGTTGATTCTCCAGGAGGCTCACAGTTCGCGGTACTCCATTCATCCGGGTGCTGCCAAGATGTATCAGGAATTGAGGCAGCACTATTGATGGAGGCAGATAAAGAAGGACATAGTGGAATATGTAGCCCAGTGCCTAAACTGTTAGCAGGTGAAGTATGAACATCAACGACCTGGTGGATTTCTTCAGAGGTTAGAGATCCCAGAGTGGAAATGGGAGAGGATTACTATGGATTTTGTTGCTGGGCTTCTATGAACTTAGAGGAAGTTCGATGCAGTTTGGGTGATGCTGGATAGGTTGACCAAGTCAGCTCATTTCATTCCAGTAGTGACTACTTATTCTTCAGAGCAACTGGTTCAAGTTTATATTTGTGAGATTATCAGGCTTTATGGCGTGCCGATATCTATCATCTCTGACCAGGATACGCAGTTCACATTGCGGTCCTGGACGACCGTTCAACATGAGTTAGGCATGCAGGTTGAGTACAATATTTCACCCTCAGACGGACGGACAGTCCGAGTTCACTATTCATATATTGGAGGATATGCTTTGTGCATGTGTGATGGAGTTTAGGGGTTCTTGGGATCATTTCTTGCCACTTGCGGAGTTTTCCTACAACAACAGCTACCAGTCAAGCATTCAGATGGCCCCGTTTGAGGTTTTGTATGGTAGACAGTATCGGTCTCCAGTGGGTTGGTTTGAGCTGAGCGAGGCTAGGCTATTGGGTATAGACTTGGTTCAGGATACTTTGGAAAAGGTTAAATTGATTCGAGACCGACTTCGTAAAGCCCAATCCAAACAGAAGAGTTATGCGGTTCGGAAGGTTTGCGCCGTTACATTCATGGTTGGAGAGCGGGTCTTGCTCCGAGTTTCACCCATGAAGGGTGTTATGAGGTTCAGGAAGAAGGGAAAATTGAGCCCTTGGTATATCGGGCCTTTTGAGATTCTTGAAAGGATTGAAGAAGTGGCCTACAAGCTTGCACTACCACCTAGTCTAGATGCAGTTCATCCAGTATTCCATATTTCTATGCTCCTGAAGTATCACGGTGATCCGTATCATGTGTTGGATTTTAGCTCAGTCCAATTGGACAAGGATCTGTCTTATGTTGAGGAGCCGTTGGCCATTTTGGATAGGCAGGTTCGAAAGTTGAGGTTGAAGAACATTGCTTCATTGAAGATTCAGCGGAGGGGTCAGCCAATCGAGGAGGCGACTTGGGAGACCGAGCATGATATGCGTAGCCGTTATCCTTATCTTTTCACCACTTCAGGTATATCTCTATACTCGTTCGAGGATGAACGTTTCTTTTAAGAGTGGGAGGATGTAACGACCCGGCCGGTCGTTTTGAGTGTATTAGCCCTGATCCCCTATTTATTGCCTTTTCTTCTTTATACTGTGGTTAAGTGACTTGCCAGGATGTTTGGGTTTGGTTTTGGGTGATTTTTGGAGTAAAATGGGACATATAGTCCCTAAAATGGAAGTTTAAGTTGTATAACTCGACCGTAGTTGGACTTGTGTGAAGACACCTCCGGAATGGAGCTTTGACGGTTCCAATAGCTCTATAGGGTGATTTTGATCTTAGGAGCGTATCCGCACGTTGATTTGGAAGTCCGTAGTTCGTTTCGGCGTTAATTGGCGAAAGTTGGAAGATTTTAGGAAGTTTGACCGGGAGTGGACTTTTTGATATCGGGGTCGGACTCCGATTCCGAAAGTTGGAGTAGGTCCGTAATGTCAATTATGACTTGTGTGCAAAATTTGAGGTCAATCGGACCTGATTTGATAGGGTTCAATATCGAATGTGGAAGTTAAAAATTTATAAGTTCCTTAGGCTTGAATTGGGGTGCGATTTGTATTTTTGATGTTGTTGGATGTGATTTAAGGCCTCGACTAAGTTTGTATAATATTTTAGGACTTGTTGGTATGTTTGGTTGAGGCCCCGGGAGCCTCAGGTGTAATTCAGACCATGTTCGGCACATTTTGGATCATTGAGGAGTTGTTGAATCTGGTGCTTTTGGTGTTCTTCTATGTGATCGCGATTGCACTAACGCGATCGTGAATGGTAAATTGGCATTGGGGAGAATTTGTTCAATACGATTACATGAAGAGGCATGCGAGCGTGGAAGGCAAGCATACAGTGAACCGTAAATGCGTGAAGGCAGACGCAATCGCTTAGCAGGATTTGGGGGTCTGCAGTTCACACGTTTTCTTTATTGCGGTTGCGTGGGACGTTGCGCGGTCACATAGTTTGACGAGGCAGTGGTACGCATTCGCATAATATTTTCCGCGTTCGTGTAGAAGCTTTTTGAGCTGTTGGTAATTTTGTTCTTCGCTATCGCGAAGGAATTTCCGTGATCGCGTAGTGTAAATAACTCGACAGCAGACTTAAGTTTCAAAATCGAGGGTTTATTTCATATTACTCAATTTGCACTTTGAGAGCTCGGTTTAAGGCGAATTTTCGAGGGATATTCAGAGGGATTATTGGAGTAAGAGTTCTCAACTCGTTTTTGATTAAATTTCACTAATCTATCTTTGATTTCATCATTTAATTAGGGATTTGGGTTGAAAAATTAGGGAAAATGGAGGAAATTTCTTAGGCCAAATTTTAGGGATTTGAGCGAGATTTTGGTATCAGATTTGTGTAATTCTTGTATGGTTGGACTCGATATCGAATGGGTGTTAGAATTTTATAATTTGTGTCGGGTTCCAAGACGTGGGTCCGGGTTAGCGTTTTGAGGCGATTTTTTAATTTTTTTCTAAGATCATAATTTATTTATTTAAATTAGTTTCCTATAGTTATATTTATAGTATGAAATTATTTTGGCTAGATTCGAGCCTTTCGGAGTTGGAAAATCGAGGGAAAGACCTTCTAATTGGTTGATTTAACGTGGGTTGAGGTAAGTGACTTGTCTAACCTTGTGTGGGGGAAATTCTCCTTAGGATTTGGTACTGTTGTGATAATTTGTGATATGTGAAGGTCGTCTAAACAAGGTAACGAGTGCGTACACGGGCTAAATGTTGAGATTCCGATTTTAGCTACGTAGTTTTTTTTTCATGCCTTAATTGAGTCACTTTAGCATGTTATAATTATCATGTTTAGCCTAATTTCACATGTCTACTTGTCTTATCTAATACTTTTAACTTGTACTACATGTTTAGTTGAATTACTAGCTTTCTAAATTCCATATTTATTATTTAACTGTGGAAATTCTTTACTTGAAATTTGCGATCCTTGAAATATCTTGCTGTTGAGTTGCAAAGGCTATGGTTTCTATTGAAGTAAGGTGTAAGTTGTGAAATGTCATTTTATTTAGTTGTTACGTTTTGGCTTCCGTGTTATTGTTGAGGTGATTGTTTGGTTGTGTGCATGAGGTTTCTGTCGTGCGGTTGTTACTATTTGCACAAGATTTCCGCTGTGCCGTTGTGATTATTGACACTCATGCAGTGGTATAAGGTCGGAGTGTTGAAATGCATGCGGTGAGATAAGGCGGGCTTGATACACGCAGCTAGTAGGGGAACTACTAGAAGTCATACGGTGTGATAAGGTGGGCTAAAACGCGGGGTGCTATTTCGGAAAAAAATAATTTTCAAAACTAAATGTAAAGGCTCCCGCGGTGATAGAAGAAAAGATTGTAATTTATTTTTATGATTTGGGACTACGAGGCGGTACCTCGGGAGTGCCCTTGTCGATCTTCTCTATTTGCTGTATTATTTGGTTGTCGTATCCTTAACATGTAAAATCCTTGTTTTCCTTTCATGATTTTATTAGCTTCCTCGATTTTCGTGTTGTTACTTTCTGTAATTTCTTTATTGTTTCCCTTTCCCGTTATTTTGGTATATTATTATATTTTATGTTTTGCTTCTTATTATCTCTAGTAGGGCCTCGACCTGACCTCGTCACTATTCTATCGAGGTTAGGTTTGACATTTACTGGGTACCGTTGTGGTGTACTCATACTACGCTTCTGCACATGTTTTGTGTAGATCCATGTACATCCTATAAGCCTCGGTATTAGGCCTCAGAGTCCCCTTCTACCCTGTTCTTTTCTTATTTCTTTACATCTTTATAGACAGTGATGTATAGGAGCGTTCAGTACTGTATCTAGAGCTTGTGACTTATAGTTTCATCAGGTTTTGGGAGATTTACATGTTGAGTTGCAAATTTTATTTTTTTGAGATTTAAATTATTATTTCAGTTATTCCGCATGTTTGTTAGGCTTACCTAGTCTTGAGACTAGGTGCCGTCACGACATCCAACGGAAGAAAATTGGGGTCGTGATATAGAGGATCTATTGGTATTTCATACGTCTGCAGAAGGCTCTCCCTCGTGTAATAAGGAGAACAATAGTTTTCATAAGACTCGTTTATGTGCCTCAACGTCGCCAAAGCATGTGGGCAAGGAAGTTCATCAAGCTAGAATTGTCCACAACTATATCTCTTGTTTTGAAGGCAAACAATGAAGCGCTACACACCATCTATCGCAGTATGGATGTAATATGTTGAAGCCCTTACATACATTTTATTACAAACATACAACAAGTTGTCAACACTTGATAAAATACAAAATAACTATAATTGTACAACAACATATCTATAATTATCTGTATATATTTATTTTGATGAAATCAATTATCTGATGTTATGGACCATAACTTACTCTCATCTTCTGCGATAATATCGTGTTGTCCTCCAACTCTTTGTTGTATTGTTTTCCCAAGGTATGTGAACGTACCCTTTGCATTCAATAACTTTTCATTAGTCCAACGTTCAAGAAGAGTCCTCAATGTACTTTAGTAGTTGAACTACGGATAACTGTCTTGCATCTTTGGTTACCGCATTCAAGGACTCTGTAATATTTGATTTCATCGTCCATGTTTGGTTCACTGTAGCATGTACCCGAGACCATTTGTGATAACTAATATCGTGTAGGTATGCTTTAACATGCGTGTCGATCTCTTCAATCTTTGACATTCTTTCATTAAGTTCATCAAGCGTGTATGATCGTGCCGTAGAAAAGTGCAACTCGCTTAACATTAGATGACCTTTCTTGAACTTTGACCTTACATTTGTCCAAATATGCCACACGCAAGCATAATGTGGCATGCCAGTATAAATCGTAGCTGCTGCCTTCAATATACTCTCACTCCGGTCCGAAACAACACACATATTTAGTTTTTCACCATATGCATGTTTGAATTGCTCAAAAAACTATCTCCATGATGTGTCATTTTCTAAGTCAACAACGACATATGCTACCTATCACATATGTAGCAAAAAGAAATTCAATTTCAGTAACAAAACTTGAAAATATCAGAAACAACTTTAATACAATATTTTTACAATTAATCTACAATACTTGCTGCATCCATTGTGCTTGCTATTAGCATGATTCCCCTATATGTTGACTTCAAGAAGGTACCATCGACTACTACAACTAGCATACAATGCTCCCAACCCTTGATGGATGTACTAAGAGCAACAAATGCATACAAGAAACAATCATCTTCAGTCTTCTGCAATTTGACTACCGACCCCGAATAAGTCTTCTCCAAAATATACAAATAACTCGGCAACCGACTGTAGGAATCAGCATGATGACCTCTCAAAAATTTAAAATCCTTTTCCTTTGCTCTCCAAGCGTGCATGTATGTCAAGTTCACACCATGTTCCGATAACATGTCGATTTGTATGTCTTTTGGTGTGTATATTGTCTTAGGATCCGCATATTTTGGCATGACCATGCTGCCAACTACCAAGACAATAGCTTTGCGTTGTATATATGTGTTGTCCATTAATGAGCATGTGTGCAAGATGTTGAATTTTCGAACCTTGAACAATGCTGATTCATTTATGCTTGTGGACTTGAAGTGCCATGTACAACTATCACCAACACATACGAGGCAGTAACTATAAAATAAAAACAATGATAAAAATGTTAGACAAATTGTAGTTACCAAGAAATCAGGTTTTTTATGCACAAAAATTTATTCTAAACAATTTATATAGTGTACAGGAAAGAAAATATTTCTCGATGTTATTGGGTTTCAAGCCCATGTAGAGCAACTGAGCAATATACATTCAGCTATTTTCTCCATCTAAGTCTCTTGTAGGACTACAAGATGATCGCACAAACCAAAGTGAAAAATAAATCGGCAATATGTTCAGATGTAAGTATATATTGCCAAGATAAATGGAAAAACTTAGTTAAATCCATTGTCGTAACTTGCTGTCACGATCCAGTTTCTCCTATAGGTCGTGATGGCGCCCAACGTCGCCGCTAGGCAAGCCAACGGTGAACTAAACATGTAACTACTCTTTTAATAAGTTCCCAAGTAATTAAATTCTATTTATTAAGAGATTAAGGAGTAAAAAATTTAATAAAATAAAACGAAGGCAACTGAGTGGACAAATATAGAGACATAAATACATCAAAACCATAAAGTCTACTAGTATGTGTGCCAAGACCCGGTGTCACAAGTGTATGAGCAACTAGTAGAATATTCAAAACTCTATGAATGGGGTGCCCGCCGATATGACTGCCAGATGCACCTGCCTCAGATCCTGAATGATTAGTGCAGAAGTGTAGCGTGAGTACATAAACAATATGTACCCAGCAAGTATCTAGTCTAACCTCGAAGAAGTAGTGACGAGGGGTCGACTTCGACACTTATTATGGGCTAATAATAAAATACAAAAATTCTAAATACGTATGGGTCATGTAAATAATAATAAAACTCAATAACAAGCAGTGAATAAATAATTCTTTCACTAATAGTAAATCCCAAGTTAATTTCCGTAATTTAATAATTTTAACCTTTCAAGCCATAAGACAGTATCAAGTATAATTAGGCTCCGAGTATTATTACGCACGATTCATGCCGATGTCGTACGACCCGATCCAGAATAATATGTACACTGCCGAGGGTCGAGCGGCACGAACCATAAATATATTTTTTCTACTGCCGAGGCGTTCGACCCGCTCCACAAGAAGAGAAGATACTTTATAAATATCCGATTTAAAAGCTATTACAAGGCTAACTCACAAAGAAGCACAAATTCTATTAACGGTCAAGTAACCCGTCAAAACTCAAGTAAGTGGAAGTCGGTCTTTTACAATTCCTCTATCAAGTTCCCACATAATTTAGGCACTTTAATCAACAAATAGAGTGCAAACATTACAAGTATTTCATGATTTGGGTCCTAAACTACCCGGACATAAGCATAATTAGTAGCTACGCACGGACTCTCGTCACCTCATGCGTACGTAGCCCCCACAATTAGAAGTAAATAGTAGTTTAAAGCACCAATGGGGTAAATTCCCTCTTACAAGGTTAGGCAAGAGACTTACCTTGTCTCAAAGCTCGCTTTCCGACCTCAAATTCACTCTAAAGTCTCAACTCGGTGCCGAACAATTCGAAACTAGTCAAATATTGTGTAAATTAATTAATACATGTTCAAAAGTTCATAATCTAACTATTAGAGCGATTACCCAACCCCAATTAGAAGATTTCTAAAATTTATCCTCGGTCCACGTACCCGAATTTCGAAAATATTTGAAGATAATTTTTACCCATAACCTCACGAACTCAAATATATAATTTTTACCCAATTCTATAACCATTTTTGTGGTTAAATCCTATTTTTATCAAAACCTATGTTTTTCATCTAAACCCAAAATTCTCACAATTTTACATGTTAAAATCTACCAATAATCTTTGTATTTAACTTACATTGGGTAGGAATTACTTACCTTCAAACTGTTAGGTGAAAATCCCCCTTCAAAGAGCTCTATATTCGACCAACAAGTGAGAGAAATGAAGAAATGAACCCAAGTCTCGACTTAAATGCAACCCTTCTGCCCAGCGGTTTTTTCGCACCTGCAGAAGGATCTCAGCTTCTGCGGTCAACTGTCTGCATCTGCGGAACACGCTCGACCCATGACCCATCGCACCTATGGCCAAGTCCCACATCTGCGAGCCCGCTTCTACGTCTCGCCTCACGCACCTGTGACCATTGCCAGGCTGCCTCCCTCCACATCTGCGGACCTCTTCATCGCAGAGGCGAGTTCGTTTCTACGGAAATGCTTCGTTTCTGCGGAGCTCACTGACTCTTCCCCTTTTCTCTTCTGCGAGCAAGGCGACGTATCTGCGGTGCCACTTCTGCGGCCATTCCATCGCAGGTGCGAATGCACTAGATGACAGGCACCAGCAACTCTTCTCCTAATTTAAACTTGATCCGTGCATCGTCCGAATAGCACCCGAGGCCCCCCGCGGCCTCGCCCAAGCATACCAACAAATTTGTAAACATAAAACGGAATCGCTCGCACCCTCAGAAAGCAGAAAATAATATTAAAACTATGAATCGCAACCCAAAACCAATAGAGTCAACTTATGAACTTCAAATTCTTTCAACTTACTCCGAACGCGCCGATTCATACTTAAACTACTCGGAATGACACCAAATTTTGCGTGCAAGTCTTAAATCACCATACAGAACTGTTTTCGGGCTCGGAATCCCAAACAGACCTTGATAACACCAAAACCTACTCCAAACCAACTTTCAACTTTAGGCGCCGAAATGCTCCCGGGTCACCCCAAAACCCGATCTGAACACACGCCCAAGTCTAAAATTATCATACGAACCTATTGGGACCGTCAAATCCCGGTTTCGAGGTTGTTTACTAGAAATGTTGACCCAAGTCAAACTTGACCCCTTTAAAGCCAATAATAAGGAACTAAGTGTTCCGATTTCAACCCGAACCCTTCCAAACCCGAACTAACCATCCCCGCAAGGCATAAAACCGTAGAAGCACGTACATGGAGTCTTATTTAAGGGAACAGGAATCTAGAAAGTAAAACGATCGGTTACGTCGTTACACTGGCAACATGGGATCATTCTCAACTACTGACTTTTCTTTTGAGTGATTCCACGCCATGCTTTTATGTAGTGCCACAGTTCCTACAACACGACTAAAACGAAAAGTTCCACGTGGCACCAAAAAAAAAGAAGGAAAACATGTTATATATATAAAAAAGTCACTTCTAAATGACAAGGGAAGTCGTCAAGATTTTATATGATTTCAGTGTTGGAAAGTTTGTATGACTTATAAATCTCCAAGTTCTTTGAATATAAATCTTCCTTTTTTCTCACTTCTTTTCGTTTCTCTTACTCCTCGGAGCTCTCATTTGTCAGAGTTCAAATCTGAACAGTGCACACATGTAAAATGGCAATGGGACGGTTTGGGTGCGGGGCAGGTTTACGACTATGTAGGGTAGGGCAGTTTTGCAGGAATGCTGGCAGGGCAGGACAGGTCAGGGTGGGTTACACCAATATTTTTATTAAAATCAAAAAAATAAAAAATAAAAAATTAGACGAGGCGGGGCGGGGCGGGTCGGTTTGCAGGTTGGGAAATCCAGTATGATGAGACCCATGTCTTAAACTAAAACCTTATTACCTGCCGCGTCTCTCCGTTTCTCAATCCACAAATAAAGCTAGTTGACGCAGAAGTAATATGTTTTCATAAAGGTTTTAGATTAACTATTATTGGATTAGTAAATTTTGATTAGTTAAAACTAACGGTTGAAAAGTACACTTTGGTGGAGAAAATATCAAAGTTTAATTTTGATTAGTTAACCACAAAGCCTTGCTTTAGTTAAATGAACTTCAATGTTCTGGAATTTGTGAAGATATAAAAATAAATACTTTGTTTATGGAATTTTCAAATATTTTACCACAAACCAAAATTGACGATGCGGAAGGATAAATTAGTAATTTAATTTTTTTTTTAATTCTTGCTGAGCTTTATCTAAATATCTCATCTGGAAATCAACCTACAGGCTAGAAAACTGGCTAATAAAAAAAATTAAGTACTATTGTAAAAATAATAAAATTATTTTTAAAAAACGGAAAAGGGCTTGAATTGCCCCTAAACTATCAGATTTGGTATAAAATTGCCCTCATCCACCTATAGAGCTAAAAATGACCTTCTCGTTAATGTTTGGGATCACAGCTGTCCCTATTGTTAACAGCCCAGATCCAGTTAATACAACAATATTATTTTAAATGACGTGGCATTAAACTATTGGCTGATTTAAAATCCACCCAAAATATGTCCAACCCACCCATCAGACCTTACCCATTAAACTCGAAAAAATAGCACCAGGTGACAACACATAATAGGAATTGGCAATTGTTTAGCCTTATATTAGGTTTGGCAAAGACAACACCAAACAATTGGCATTATATAGCCAAATCTTAAAAATAACTACTCTCTTATATATTTTCTCTCAAACAATTGGCCCCAAACTGTCTTCTTCCCCTCCCTCCCCCCCCTTCG
>AWOL01S0065200.1:70282-90166 GCA_000715115.1 Nicotiana otophora
TAAGGTTGATCTCACATCAGAGAAAATCAGAAGCAAAAACTAAGGGAGAAAAAATATATTTCAACTTTATTTTTCTTCTCTTCTTTTTTCTTTTGGTTGGATTGAACGAGTGGGTGCGATTGAAATTGGTTGAAAATACCTAAACGTGGCTATATGCTTTGAGCAAGATTAGAAGTGATTTAGACTTGTTTCAGGTAAAAACATTAGACCTAAAAATCCAATTGCGACATGTGTATATCACGTTGTATATCGGGAACATCCGTGTATATCACACATAGGTTTTAAGGATGTATGTGTATATCACTTTGTATATCGTGTATACAACACAATATGTTTATGGACGCCCGTGTATATGACATTGTATATCGTATATATAACACAAATATTTATGGATATACATAGATACACATGATATACATGAGATATCACTACTGTACATAGAGATATACACATGATATAATAGGGGATACACATGTGGAGTCGTCTTGAACTTAAGTTTTCAATATGAAATGTGTTATATAAAGAAGGAAAATAAATTTTTAATATACTTTTTTGATATACATATTATTATGTTATACACTATGATATACATATAATATAATTATTATGTTGTTATATATATTTGGATATACAGATAAAAAACCTAGAAAAATAATTAAAAAATATTTGGGAGTTTTTTCGAATACTACTGAAGGAAATGAAACCTAATTTCTAGGATGATGGTTGCAATAAGAGAAGAGAGGGGGTTTTAAATATTTTTTGCTATTTTTAAGAAAAATAATTTTGATGGGGCTTATTTTTAGGATGGTGGTTGAACCATTAGAAGAGAGAGAATAACTGTAGGCTATCATATACCAAATCCTAAACGTTGGCATTTTTGTGCCAATTGTTGGACCTAGTTGTCATGCCATGCCAAACCCCCATTAAACGCAGTCGATATTTTCTAAACCCAAAAGCCATTTCTTCTTCCCCCAAACTTACTGATGATAGTGATGGTGTAGGGTAAAACAACTGGCTTCTCTCAGCTATATCTCTTCGAAAGTTTCAAGTTGAAGATCAAATATATAAAATCCTTTCTTTGTTCAAGTAAGTTTTTACTGCTTTTGTAGAATAAATATGATTAGGGTTTCTAGGAATCTATCATTTAGTGTTACTTTTGAGTTATGGGGATGTTTTTACTGCTTTTTGATGCTTTTAATGTTATTATTTAGTAATTTTGAGGTTGCATATGGTCCCCCTTCGCTTTTTGTTGTCTGTTTGTAATTTTATTTTTATGGATGATAGAAATTTAGGGTTCCGACGGGGCCTTGTTGTCTGCTCAAATAATTCTTTATTCTAAGCTTTTGTGTTTATTTTTTCATTTATAGTTGTTTATGGTCCATTAAACTTTATTCTTGTCTGTACTTTAGTATATTAAATATTGATAGATTCCTTCTAACTTTTCTGTTTATATATCTGATGGGTCACTTTCTACTTTCTTTTATAGTTTGCATGTGACTTCAATGAAGAATGGTTGAAAAGGTGGACTTGGTCTTGAATTATGGGGCATGTGGGTCTTGAACCCTCAAATAATGTACATTAAAAAACTAAAATCACTTGTTGTAAGCCTATGATGTGGATTTGCTGTCTTATATAGAGATTTATTCAGAATACGTTGAAAAAAGTGGGTTTAAGAAGGTGGAATAACATCTGATAACAAGGCCTTCGGGTAGATACTTTCTGGTTGAAGGTGATTCAGGAATCAGAACGTTATAGCAACTTTTATCTAACAAGTTTAGTGTGCTTCAGTTCTGTGCTATTGATGAGGGTGAAGAACATGTGTCATCTCATAGTATAAGTCACCATAATGAACATTATAGTTTCACAATAGATGTTGGGACCGATTGTGAGTCATGTGAGGAAGAGGAAGCATATGAACTTGACTCTAGTGATTATGATAGTGATCAATTGGATCTTTTTAGTAAGGAAAGGACTAAAGAAGTTAATGACAAATTAGACAACTATAAAGAGTTGAAAATGGGTATGAGTTTTAAAGATTTGGATGAAGCTAATAGTGTCACGACCTCAATTTTCCTCCGTAGGATGTCGTGACGACACCTACTCTCTAAGACTAGGTAAGCCTAACAAACATACGGGATAACTGAAATGATAATTTAAATCTCAAAAATATCAACAACTATATGAAATAAAATCTGCAATTCAACATGTACTTCTCCCAAAACTCGGTAAAAATATAAGTCACAAGCTCTAGATATAGTATTGAACACTCTTACACATCACTTTCTATAAAGATCTAAACAAATAAGAAAATAACAGGGTAGAAGGGGACTCCGAGGCCTACGGACGAGGGCAGATGTACTTTAAAGTCTCCAAAGCAAGCAACTCAACGCACTAATACCGAGGCTGATAAGATGTACCTAGATCTGCACAAAATATGTGCAGAAGTGTAGTATAATTACACCACAACGGTACCCAGTAAGTGCCAAGCCTAACTTCGATAGAGCAGTGACGAGGTCAGGTCAAAGCCCTATTGGAGAAATAAGAAAACAAGATAGAAGATATAATAATATAATGATAATTACAAGGAAATGAAACAATAAAGAATTTACGGAAAGATAACAACGCGGAATCAAGGCAGCTAATACAACACGAAAGGAAAACTAGGATTTACATGTTAAGAAAAACAACATCCAAACAAAAATACAGCAAATAGAGAAAGATCAACAAGGGCACTCCCGAGGTACCGTCTCGTAGTCCCAAATCATAAAAATAACTCACTTTTCTTATATCACCGCGGGAGCTTTTACATTTAGTTTTGAAAATTGTTTTTCCAAAATAGTACCCCCGCGTTTTAGCCCACCTTATCACACCGCATGGTTTCTAGTATCTCCCCTACTAGCCATGCGTATCAAGGCCATTATCTCACTGCATGCGTATCAACACCCAGACCTTATACCACTGCATGCGTATCAATAATCACAACGGTACGACAGAAACCTCGTGCAAATAATAACAACCGCACGGTAGAAACCTCGTTCAAATAATAACAATAGCACGACGAAACCTCGTGCAACAACCAAACAATAACCTCAACAATAACACAAAACCAAAGCATAGCAACTAAATAAAATGAAATCTCACAACTTACACCTTGCCTCAACAGAAACCACGACCTTTGCAACTCAACACCAAACTCAACAACAAGATATTTCGAGGATAGCAATTTAAAATAGAGAATCCCACAGTTAAGTAATGCATACAGAATTAAGAAAGTAAGTAATTCAACTAAACATGTAGTAAAAGTTACAAATAAAAGATAAGACAGGTAGACATATGAAATTAGGCTAAACTTGATGACTATAACATGCTAAGTAACTCAATTAAGGCATAAAAAGGAAACTACGTAACTAAAATTGAAATTTCAACATTTAGCCCGTATATGCACTCGTTACCTTGCATAAACGGACTTCACATATTACAAATTATCACCACAATACCAATTCCTAAGGGGAATTTCTTCCACACAAGGTTAGACAAGTCACTTACCTCAAACCACGCCAAATCAATCAATTAGAAGGTCTTTCCCTCGATTTTCCAACTCCAAACGGCTCGAATCTAGCCAAACTAATTTCATATTATAAATATAACTATAGAAAATTAATTTAAATAATGAAATTATGATCTTAGCAAAGAATTGAAAAATCGCCCCAAAAGGTCGATCTGGGCCCGTATCTCATAACCCGACCAAAATTATAAAAACCGAACACTCATTCGTTATCGAGTCCAACCATACCAGAATTACACAAATCCGATAACAAAATTTTGCACAAATCCCCAAAATCCGGTCTAAGATGTTTACTCCATTTTCCCCAATTTTAAACTCCAAAACACTAATTAAAAGATGTAATTAACAACAGATTCATGGAAATTAATCAACAACGAGTCAAGAACACTTACCCCAACAATTCCTCTGATAATACCTCAAATATTCGCCTCAAACTGAGCTCTCAAAGTCCCAAAATGAATTATGAAATCAAACCCTCAAATTCTCCCTTTTCTTCCCAGCGACTTCCGCTTCTGTGGCCTATAGGCCGCTTCTGCGACGCCGCACCTGCGGAAAATTCATTGTAGGTGCGGTCCCAATCTAAGTCCAGGGCTTCGCTTATGAGGATAAGGGATCACTTCTACGGAGAAAGGATCGCATCTGCGGTGAAGCCCAATATTGTCTCCCTAAATTCTGCTTGTGCAAAGAAAATCCTTCGCTTCCGCGAGTCCGCTCCTTCGAAAACATAATCGCACCTGCGATCCCAGCTAGGCTAGACCAAATCCGCTTCTGAAACCAGTGGCTTGCATTTGCGAGCCCGCACCTACGGCCAATCCCTCTGAAGGTGCAAAAACATCAGTACCAGCCCAACACTTCAGCAAATCTCTAAGTCCAAAAATGATCCGATATTGATTCGAATCACACATGAGGCCCCCGGGACCCCGTCCGAATATACCAACTAGTTCCAAAATACCTAACAGACTTACTCGAGGCCAAAAACCACATCAAATAACATGAATTCAACGAATCGCAACCAAATTCAAGCTTAAGCAGCTATGAACTTCCGAATTTCAAAACCGACGCTGATACATACCAAAACAACTCCGATTGACACAAAATTTACATACAAGTCATAATTGACATTATGGACCTATTCCAACTTCTAAAATCAGAATCTGACCCCGATATCAAAAAATCCACTCTTAGTCAAACTTTCCAAAATCTTTCAACTTCTGCCAAATTACGCTGAAACGACCTACGGACCTTCAAATCAACATCCAGAAATGCTACTAAGTCCAAAACTACCTTACGGAGCTATTGAAACCGTCAAAATAGAACCGTTTCGGAGTCGTCTTCACACAAGTCAAATTACAGTCAACTCCTACGACTTAAACTTCTAGTTTAGGGACTACATGCCCATTTCACCCCGAACTCACCCGAAATCAAATCAAATATCCCTGCAAGTCACGTAACCATAGTATAATACAGAGAAGGCAATAAATAAGGGATTGGGGCTAATACACGCAAAACGACCGACCGGATCATTACAGAAAGAATTATGGGGTTTTATGCAATTGCTAATGGAAAGGGCCTTAATGTTTTAAAGAGTGACACCGGTAGAGTTAGATATAAATGTGATGTTGGTTGTCTATTTAGGTGCTTGATATCTAAGGATAATAGAGATCAAGAATTTAAAATTAAGACTTTGAAAACAAGACATAATTGTCAGCCAGCATACAAGAATAGAGGAGCAACTCCCCAAGCTTTAGCGCACTATTTTAGAACAAATTCCAAAATAATCCTAAATATAAGGTGAACAACATGAGGATGGACCTAGAGGATTAATTCAAACTTAATGTTAGCTATTTAAATATGGAGAGGGTAAAGAGGCTTGTGCTAGAGAAATTGGAGGGTAGCTTCATTGATGATTACAATAGGTTAGAGGCATATGCTCAAGAGTTGAGGGATAGTAACCCTGGTTCTGATGTGGTGATAAACATATCTAAAGATGCTTTGGCAGAAAAAAAAAAAGGTTCCTTAGAATGTATATTTACTTCCAAGCTTTGAAAACAGGCTGGAAAGCAGGTTTGAGACCTCTTATATGCCTAGATGGAATATTTCTAAAAGGGAAGTGTAAGGGAATTCTATTGGTGGCCAAGACACAAGATTCAGTGAAACGGTTTTATCCTCTTGCATGGGCAATAGTTGATAAAGAAACTAATAGAACCTGGAAGTGGTTTATGAAGTTAGTGAGAAATTCTTTGGACCTTGAAGATGGTGAAGGAGTGACATTTATATCAGATATGTAAAAGGTAATTGTTTGTTAACTTTTTATCTATATGTTTAATTTACATTTTATTTTTAACTATTTTTTTTATTGTTGTAGGGGCTTTTGGAGGTTGTTTCTAATGTCATTCCAAAAGCAAATCACAGATGGTGTGCTAGGCACATTGAAGCTAATTGGAGCAAAATTTGGAGGTGTACAGAGATGAAAAAGTTAATGTGGTGATGTGTTTGGAGTACCTATGAAGAAGAGTTCAAGGATCAACCGAAGACTCTGGGTGATGTTCATGAAGATGCGGCTATGGAACTAATACACTACCCTCCTCAAAACTGGTGTAGGGCTTACTTTGATACTAAATGCAAGAACCACATGGTTGACAATAACTTTACAGAATCATTCAATAAATGGATTCTTGAAGCAAGAAATAAACCTATAATGAAGATGTTGGAAGACATTATATTAAAGGTAAATTTTTATCTTTCTTCTGTTAACTTTTTATAAATTGCTTGTAACTGTTTTAACTATGATCTCCTTTTATTATAGGTAATGAATTTGTTGAAGAACTGTGAGGAGGAATGTAGGAATTGGAAGGAAAATATTAGCCCATATGACATAGAGCTTTACAATGATTACAGAGTGATTGCAATAGAGATTAAAGTTGTCTTTAATGGAGATAACAGATATGAAGTGGTTGAGGGTAAAGATAAGCATACAATGAACCTTGAATTGAAGAAATGTACTTGTAGGGCCTGGAATTTGACAGGAATACCATGTCCTCATGCCGTCAAAGCTTTAATGCACAACAAACAAGATCCATTAAGCGAGGTGCATTGGTGGTATTTAAGCAAAGCTTATATGTTGGCATACATGCATAAGTTACAACCTGTGAGGGGTGAGCAATTTTGAAAAATTGAGCCAGAACAAGCAATGGAGCCACCTGAAGTATATAAAATAGTGGGTAGACCAAATGTAAAGAGAAAAAGAGAAAAGGATGAGGCCAGGAAGAGTGAGGGGGTCTGGTCAACTTCAATAAAGGGACTTATGATTACATGTGTGTTCTGTGGTACAACAGGTCGCAACAGAAGAAAATGCCCTTTGGTAACAGTCTTTTTCACATGTTTTCTTAACTTACAAATGTTTTAAATTCATAATGTTTTCTAATGAACGACTCTTGTAGGCTAATGGAGAAGGAACTTCCCAAACAGTACAAGATGCGCCCTTAACGGCACCCGAAGACAGTCAAAATTCAGAATTTGACTTCATGCCTACTCCGAGAGTGAGAATGACCTCTCCCGAATATTCCAGTCAATTTGTTGGACTTCAAAACATACTTCAACAATCCGTTGCACCTTCAATAATAGCTGATAATGAATATGAAGGTGAATATGAAGATGAAGAGTCAGATGTGATGCCTAAGGTGATATCTGAAGCTAAGACTAGGCTTCAACAAATAAAGTTGCATTAAGAACCTATTGGTACCAGGAAGATTGCCTTAAAAGGAGATATAGATGGTGTCAATGTGCCTACTGATATGCCCTATTCACCAAAGAAGCTCACCTGAAAAGGTAAATAAGCTATGTCCTCAAGCCAGTTGGTAGCAGACAAGGAAACAAGAATTAGAAAACTGAAGACTAAAAAGGCCAAGCATTAGAGTAGTTTGTTCAGTTTAATGACTTTTTTGTGATGACTGTGAATCAGTTGTTGATTCAATTATTGATTCAGACCATGTTTTTGTTATCCTGAATCTATCATGAAGGATATTATGAATCATTTTTTGTTATTCAGTTGTGTGTTTATTCGCTAGAGAAGATTATACATTATTGCAGTTAAATTCAGTTTCTACATTATTATGAGTTTAAAGATTCTGCTTTAAACATACCGTTGCAGCAAGGTTGCTTTAAAGATAGGTCTAGTATGTTCATGAAGATGTTGTCGATTTACTTACACTTTGAATTCTGGTTTTGAATAGTATATTTGTAAAGGGTTTTGTAGTTTGAATCCTTTGTACAACCTATACAATTGTTTACTATGGCTTCTTAGGAGAACAGAAATTTGATATATGCCTTTTCTCTAGAAAATGAAATGGATGGAAGAATTCCTAGCTTAGTTTCTTACTAATGGATGTTGTAGCTTTTCGGCAATTTTAATTGTCACAAGAATATGTCTTTCAGTTAAAAGATGCCATTGGCTTCTTACTAATGGCTTCTTACTATGGAACGATGCCTCTGGCTTCTTAGTTATGGATGTTGTAGCTTTTCGGCAATTTTAATTCTTACAACAGCCGCAATCAAGCCTTGTCACAATAATGTCTTTCAGTTAAAAGATTTTTACAAAATATAATCTTTGTAGTTTGGAGATTTTTGGAAAAGTCATGGAACATAGGAATGAATGAACCTAGAAAAGTGATCCACTGTATCAAGGTTGGAATAGCTCTAAGTGGTGTCTCGTTGTTTCAAGAACAGTGCTTAAATAAAGCTACTTAAACTTTCAAGAACAGAGCTTAAATAGAGCTACTTAAACTTTCAAGAACAGAACTTAATCAAGGCTAAAATTGTCAAGAAAATTGTAGGTGCAACACTTTACAAATGCTTAAACTGAGCTACTGGAACTTTTTGAACCAAAGAGAAGTGTACACGGAGTAAACAAATACCAGTACCTATAATTACACTTTTGTAATCTGGAAGCTAAAACTAAATACACAGACTTCAACTAACTGTAATAGACTTAATTAATATCAACAGAGGATTCAAATCAGGTTACCTGCAAATTTCATTAACTTGACAACTAAAATATGCAGATTTTCTTCATTAACCAACCAAAAGAGCTAATTGAAATAACAAAAACCTGCAGATCTTCTTCATTTAACAACCAAAATAACAAATTTAAACAACTAATATATGTAAATTTCCATCAGTAATACAACCAGAAGATCATATCTACACCTAACTAATTCACATAAAAGAAACATAAAAATATGCAGATCTATTGGAATTTTTCATCAACAGTCGCAAAATATTAGAGGCCACCAACTTCAGTACATCATTCTGCCAGCTACAAAAATAGCAAAAATAGTCCATGACCATGTCGCAAATCTTTTCCATCACTTCAATTTTTGCTCCAAGTTTGAAACTTTCTCCTCCAATGATACGTTATTCAAATCTGCAGCTTTACCACCAACCATATCATCCACCATCTTCCTTAGGTTGTTCCTTTCTTGACGAAGAGCATTCAACGAAAGTTTTTACTTGTGGATAAACATCGACACATAAGGTGGAAGTTCTTCATCACACCATTCCCATAAGCGACAACCATTAGTCTCATAATGACGACATTTATAAAATCTATGACAACCATTTGAAGGTGTTGTAGTAGTTAAATGGTTGGCAATCAATCCACAATAACATGTACGGTTGTCACCTTGGTCACGAGAAGAAGCAAAACAAGATTCAGGTATTTTAAGCTAAAACAAGATGGAAAACATCTAATAACTCTAATTGGAAGAACTTGGGAGGGAGAGAAATAAAAAGAACCCTAATTTAGAGAGGAGAAGGGGGTATCCGTAGTATTTTATGAGGAAGGGGCTTTTGGGTTTAGAAAATATCGACTGAGTTTAATGGGTAAGGTCTAATGGGTCGGGTAGAATGGGTGGGTTGGACATATTTTGGGTGGGTTTTAAATTAGTCAATTGTTTAATGCTACATCACTTAAAATAATATTATTTATTAACCGGATCTGGGCAATTAACAATAGGGGCAGATGTGAGCCCAAACATTAACGGGAAGGTCAGTTTTAACTCTATAGGTGGATGGGGGGCAACTTTAGACCAAATTTAATAGTTTAGGGGCAATTCAGGCCCGCTTAAAAATATTAAACAGGGCGGGACAGGGCAGGGCAGGTTGAAAACATACAAAAGTGTTATGCGGGTCCGGGTGGGTGAAGGCTCAACCCGCCCCGCACCCGCTTGCCATCCCTACACACATGTTAGTGGCCTATGCTCTTGCTTTTCTTTTTGATAACTTAGTGTAACAGAACAAGATATGGGAAAATAGTTCATATGTTATTCCATGATAGCTATGGAAAGAATCATAAAAGGAAAATCCTATAGATCTCCTATCTAATCCCTACAATCATGCTATCATGTATTATACAAGGATTATGACTACAATCATTCTTTATTCCTCCCCCCCCCCCCCCCGCTCAAGCTGGAGCATAGATATTGACCATGCACAACTTGTTACAAAGGTAATTAACTATAGTTCCATTCAATGTCTTGGTGAAAAATTAGCTAGCTGCTCCCATGTCTTCACATAGTAAGTGAAAATCATATTTTCCTGAATCTTCTCACAAATGAAATGACAGCCAACCTCAATATTAATTAGTTATTTCATGATACACCAGATTTGAGGCAATATAAAGAGTAACTTGATTATCACACCAGAGTTTTACTTGTGTATGATGTTTCAACTCAATTTCAGTTAAAAGATAATGTATCCACATAATCTCAGACGTAGATTGTAACATAGCTCTATACTCAGATTCTGCATTGGATCGAGATACATTATTTTTCTTCTTACTCCTCCATGATACCGGGTTCCCTCCAATAAAGATACAATAACCTGTAGTAGATCTTCTATCAATTTTGGATCCATCCCAGTCAGCATCTGCGAAACACTCAACACGCGTATGTGTGTAATTATTATACAATATTCCAAATCCAGGAGATCCTTTCGAGTAACATAGAATATGTTCCAAAGCTTGCAAATGTTTGACCGTAGGTGCGATATGAATTGGCTAACAATGCTCACAGCAAAAGAAATATTTGGACGAGTCATTGTAAGATAGTTCAACTTCTCAAGTAATCTCTTATATCTCTTTGGATCATCAAAAGAATCGCTATCATCTTTAATAAAATGTACATTAGGAACCATAGAAGTACTTCAGGGTTTGGCTTTCAACTTTCAGGTTTTTGCAAGTAGATCAAGAATATACTTTCTCTAAGACAGAAGAATTCCCTTCTTTCTTCTATTCACTTCTACTCCCAAAATGTATTTCAACTGGCCCAAATCATTCGTATGAAACTTAGTATGCAAGAAAGACTTGAGGGAAGAGATCCCCGTATTGTCACTTCCTGTAATAATAATGTCATCAACATAAACAATAAGAAGAATAGTGTTGATTACGGATAAAAGACTGAATGATCACACTTGCTCATTTTCATCCCAAACTCTTAAACTACCTCACTGAACTTTCCAAAACCAAGCTCGAGGACTCTGTTTTAGCCATACCCTTCCTAAGCAACGAAACAGGGTGGTTGCTCCATATATATACTTTTTTCTAAAGATCACCACAAAAAAATGCATTTTTGATATCCAACTGATGTAAAGGCCAATTCTCAGAAGAAACTAGAGAAATAAATAAGCGGATAGAAGTTGTCACAACCCAAACTCCCTCCGTATATCGTCGTGATGGCGCCTAGTCTCTACGACTAGGTAAGCCTAACAAACTGCGAAAAATAACAAAGCGAAAGTAAAACTTGGCAACTAGCAGCTGTGGATAACTAAATAACTAGTAACAATGCCACTCGGCATATACAATAACCATACTCTATAAATATACAGTCTTCCCAAAACCCGCAATATCATAAGTCACAAGCTACATAAGGAAATTAGTATTTCTATACACCAGAGTCTAACAAAATAAGTACGGGAGGTAAATGATATAGGAGAGAATAGAAAGGGACTCAGAGGTCTGTGGACGCGGAAGATGTACCTTGAAGTCTCCGTACAACAACAAGCACTCTCACCTAGTAGCGGGGCTGATAAGAAGTACCTGGATCTACACACAAAACATGTGCAGAAGAGTAGCATAAGTACACCACAATGGTATCCAGTAAGTGCCAAGTCTAACCTCGGTCGAGTAGTGACGAGGTCAGGTCAGGCCCACTGGTATATAATAAATAAAGCAGGAGAATATACAGTATAATAAGATACTAGAATTTAACAAAAGGAAACACAGCAAGGCAACAGTGCAACACACAAGGGAAAATAGCAGGGGAGATATCATCTCGTAGTCACTAAATTAATATACAGGGAGAATTCCCGAGGTACCGCCTCGTAGTCTCAAAAGTAAATATGCAGGGAGAACTCCCGAGGAACCGCCTTGTAGTCTCAAAAGTAAATATGCAGGGAGAACTCTCGAAGAACTGTCTCGTAGTCTCAAAAGTAAATATATAGGGAGAACTCCCGATGAACTGCCTCGTAGCCTCAAAAGTAAATATACAGGAAGAACTCCCGAAGAACTGCCTCGTAGTCTCAAAAGTAAATATACAGGAAGAACTCCCGAGGAACCGCCTCGTAGTCTCAAAAGTAAATATCCAGGGAGAACTCCCGAAGAACTACCTCGTAGTCTCAAAAATAAACACATAGCTGAAACCGAGAAATACAACAGTTAATAGCAAGATTTCTACAGTTATACTGATAAAGAATAAGGAAAAGCAGGAAATCAACTAGGCATGCTCCACGGAATTCAAATAAGCAGTTAAAGCACGTAGACATGCGATATTATACTAAACAGGATAACTACGCATGTTGGAATAGCTCAATTAAGAATAAAAACAGACCAATACTCATTTAAACGGTATAACTCAAATTAAAGAAAAACAGGTTGCTTCTTAGAAAAAATAAATCGGGTTTTATGACAAATAGCCCGTGTACGTACTCGTCACCTCACGTACACGATGGTCACATATCACAACAGTACCAAATCCTAAGGGGATTTCCCCCACACAAGGTTAGGCAAGCTACTTACCTCGAACCAAGCTCAATCAATCGGTAACAATGCCTTTTCTGCGAATATCCGACTCCGAATGGCCCAAATCTAGCCAAATATCAGTTACATACCATAAATACAACTATAAGAAATTAATCTAATTAATGAAATTAAATCTAAAGCAAAAAGTTAGAAAATCGCCCTAAAACGTCGACCCGGGCCCACGTCTCGAAATCGGATAAAAGTCACAAAGTATGAACACCCATTCACTCACGAGCTCATTCGTACCAAAATTATCCAAATCCGATATCAAAATCCCAATCAAAACTCAAAACAACATATTTGAAGAACCTTCCAACTTTTTCCCAATTTCTCAAACAAATTCCTTAATTAACTGATGAATTCAACTATAGATTAATGGAATATAACCATAAACGAGTTACGAATCATTACCCAAAGTTCTCTCTGAAAAATCCTTGAATTAACTCCTCAATCCGAGCTCTCAAAGACCCAAAATGAAAATGAGATCAAACCATCGAAATTTCCCCTTTTCTGCCCACCGATCTTGCACCTGCGAGCTTCCAGTCGCACTTGCGGAAATTTCCTCGCAGGTGCGAAAATGACTTAAGGGGGCAGGGTCCGCATCTGCGAGCAAGGGGCCGCACCTGCGCGCCCGCTCTTGCGGATATCTTCTGCTTCTATGATCCACACGCTCCAGGCCTCGTCTGCTTCTGCGCTCCATCTTTCGCAGATGCGGCTCCGCTTCTGCGGGCCAATCTCGCACCTGCGCACACAGACAAAGCTTGACCAAACCGCAACTGCGCTCCTCCTTCCGCATGTGCGAGTCCGTACCTGCGGTCACCCCACCGCAGGTGCAAAACGACCAGAAACCAGAAACTTTAGCAATTTGTATAAGTCCAAATTCAATCCGTTAAGCATCCGAAACACACCCGAGGCCCCCGGGACATCAACCAAATATACCAACAAGTCCTTACACACCATACAAACTTAGTCGATCCCTCAAATCACATCAAACAATGCTAAAAATATGAAACACCCTCCGATTCAAACTTAATGAACTTGAAACTTTAAATTTCTACAACCGATGTCGAAACCTATCAAATTACGTCCGATTGATCTCAAATTTTGCACACAAGTCATAATTGACATTACGGACCTACTCCAACTTTCAGAATCGGAATCCGACCCTGATATCAAAAAGTCCACTACCGGTTAAAATCTCTAAATATTCGACTTTCGCCAATTCAAGCCTAAATGAGCTATAGACCTCCAATTCACAGCCTGGACACGTTCCTAAGTCCAGAATTACCCAATTGAGCTAACAGAACCGACAAAACTCTATTCCGGAGTCGTTTTCATATAGTTCTAACTACAGTCAAAATCCTAAGAGTTAAGCTTTCGTTTAGGGACTAAGTGTCCCAAATCACTCTGAAACCACAACAACACCTCCCGGCAAGTCTCATAAGCAGAAAAAGATACGGGAAAAGTAGTAAATAGGGGATCAGAGCTAATACACTTAAAACGACCGGCCGGGTCGTTACAGAAGTGAATTTGGCAACCGAGGAGAAGGTATCAGAATAATCCACCCCATAAGTTTCAGCATACTCTTTAGCCACATGTTTAGCCTTAAGTCTTGCCATAAAACCATCTACATTAACTCTAATTGTGAAGACCCACTAATATCCCACTAGTTTCTTTCCCTTGGGTAAGTCCACCAAATCCCACGTGTGGTTATCCTCTAAGACATGTATTTTCTCAAGCATTGTATCCGACCATCCAAGATGATTCAAAACCTTATTTACTGCTGTGGGTACCGAGATGGAGTCCAAAGAGGCAATCATAGATCTAGACATAAAGGATAGGCGGTCATAGGAAACAAATTGCCTTCGACGAAGTACATGTTTTTGAAGTTCCATTCTTTCCTAGCGGGGCAAAACCTCTGCCTTAAGGAAAAGTGTATAACCCTAAGGCTACGAACCAAAGGAGAGAGGCTAGGTCTCAATCAATAGAAAGAAAAGCAAAACGTCTTAGCCCAAATTAAAAGAGTTAGCAATGGAATATGTGAATTTGCAAGTACGTATATCATTACGAAGAATAATAGGATGGTCAAAGTTTTCTGAAGGATCAAACAGAGGAGGATTTGAGTAGACTTGAACAATTGGCGGTCTTGCTAACATAGTTGGAGCAGGTACTGAAGGCACAATAGAAGATTGGTGCTCAATAGAAGAACTAGGAGATTGAGGAATATCATCTGATTGTTCTGTCAAACCACGGGTAACCTGACATACTAGCTACTCATTTTCCTCCCCGACTTGTAGAAATGGGAGGTACATAAAAGAATGTTGTAGTCTTTAAAAATTCCACTTCAAGTGCATCCAAACACCTTAGGTTCCTCCCGTAAAGGCGAGAATAGCCTAAGAAAACACACTTCAATGCATTGGGGATCCAACTTGGTAACAGAGGGTCGAACATAGCATGTACATTTATGTAAGGCACTGTAAGGCACATTACCGCTAAGCGTTTTAGGTTTCGCCTAAAATAATAACTTATTTGAAAAAAGAACACTGTAAGGCACATTACCACTAAGCGTTATACATGGCATGTGACTAATTATAAAACAAGCCGTAGAGACCGCATTAACCCAGAAATATTTAGGAACCTTTATTTGGAACAAAAGTGCTCGAGATGTCTTAAGTATATGCCTATTCTTCCTCTCAGCAACTCCATTTCGAGAGGGTGTATCAACACGTGAAGATTGACATAGTATATCATGTTATCTCATGTATGACTTTCAGATATTTTGCCACAAACTAAAATTGACGATGCAGAAGGACAAAATTATAATTTAAACGTTTTTAATCTTGCTGAGCTTTATCTAAATAGCTCATATGGAAATCAAACTACTGGCTAGAAAATGGGCTAATACAAAAATTAATACTATTGTAAAAATGACAAAATTATTTTTTTTAAATTAAGCGGGACGGGGCAGGTTGACGTGGGGCGGGTCGGGACAGGTTGAAAACATACAAAACTGCTATGCGGGGCGGGGTAGGGCGGGTGGAGGCTCAACTGGCCCCACACCCCCTCCCCCATTGCCATCCCTACACATATGTTAACGGCCTATGCTCTTTCTTTTCTTTTTGATAACTTAGTGTAACAGAACAAGGTATGGGAAAATAGTTCATATGTTATTCCATGAAGCAATCTGTATATGTACATGTACAGAGAATCCTAGTTATGGAAAGAATCAAAAAATAAAAATCCTATAGATCTCTAATTAAATCCCTACAATCATGGTATCATGTATATTACAAGTAATAAGGCTATATTCATTCTTAGATCTCCTATCAAATCCTTACAATCATGTTATCATGTATAATGCTAGGATTATGACTACATTTATTTTTTAACAGAAATCATGTGAGTCGAGTACGGTTCAAAATTCGATGGCATGGTTTAAGCATGTGTTGTGCGCCTAACTCATATAGTAAAACATTCCGCTCTTATCACTAGATCAAAGCTTGGGCTAGAGGAAGCAAGTGGGTCGAGTCGGGCCGTAAACGGGCCAAGTGGGCCGGTCTCGTGGGCCGCGGTCCCGGGACGGTCCTTAAATAAACGGGCTAAACGGTCTTTTTGTAGAAACCGGCCCGGGACCGGGCCACGAACTCATGGTCCCGGACTAGATAGGCCGGGCCCACTGGCTAAGTGGGCCCAACGGCTATGTAGTGAATGTTTTTAAAACATTAAATAGAAATTAGAGATAAAAATTTGTTAAAAATATATCTAAGGAAATGCCTTGCAAATTTATTATAGAATTGTGACCTAATTTTGTAATTCAAATTTAAAGATAAAAATATTGTAAAAAGCTATTCAAAGCAATGCTTTGTAATTATATTATAGCAATAAAAAATATGACAATATTTTTCTTAGTCTTTGTCCCCCCTATGGAATAACACAAAAAGGTGCTAATACCACCATTGAGAAGAAAAAAGAACTAATCAAGATGTGCCAAAATAGAAGTTACATAATACATACTATTTTTTGTTCATACAAGTTACATGCTATCTCTTACAAACTTCATAAATTCTTCAAGGTTCGGAGAAAGTTCCGTTGGTGGTAGCGGAAAAGTAGCATTGTCATCGCCGCTTCCATTGTCTGGCGAAGCAGCATCCTCAGCAAGTTCAGCTAGCATTTCTACGTAAGCTTCATCTTCTTCTGGTTGTGATTCAGTAAGTCCAAAATTTCTTCTTTCCGAACGGATCTAATCTCTGACAAGTATTGATTTTTCCAAGCTCTTCCTCATAGACGCTCTATAATTACCGATTTGAAGTCTTGCTTGACTGAAAGTGATCTATGATGCCACTGTTGAAGCTTGAATAGTTAAAATGTCTCGCTCCATCCTTGAAAGAACCGGAAAGTATTTTTCTTTGTCCTACCACCATTGCAAAATATTAAAGGTTCCATCGGGATTTACTTCCTCAAGTTCCTGCGAAAAATAAACTTCAAGCTCATTTAGTTGTGAAAAATCATTACTACTAGGTCCTCTTACTCCCGCAGTTCTTTTAGAAGATTGAGAATCAGAAGAAGAAGGAGTTGGAACATTTGGTCTAGCATGATTTAATGCAACTTGATAAGCATTATAAATAGATTGAGCATTTATTCTAATTGAGGCTATTGCTTCCGGAAGTTTAGGCAACTCATCATCTTCAAGTGCTAAACTATTATAAATAGTTTCATACCAAAATTGAGGACCTCCTAATTTCATACAAGGATTTAACAAAGCAACAACACCATAAATAGGGGGAATAGGAAAAAAATATTTTTAAAACTTATTTTTCATAAAATCAATAGCAAGTTGATAAATTTCTCCACCCTGTGAAAAATGAGCAAATAAATTTGCAATTTCTATAATATAAACTAAACAGTTAGAAATAGTAGGATAATATTGCCTAGAAAATTTATTTACAGCAATATAAAATTTTTCTAAAAAATAACAAGCATTTTAACATTATCTTAATCCTCATTCGTAAGGTAATCGTCATCATCACTTCCATGTGCATTAAATATTGCGTTTATGAGGTTTCTATATTCATATGCAACAACCAAACTTTCATACATGTAATTCCATCTAGTTGGACAAGGTTTAGGTACCTTTCTTTCTCTTAGGCCACATTCATCGCATCTTTTAAAATATTCTCAAAATCTACTTCTACGGTTTGAATGAAAAAGACAGTTAAGATCCATTTTAACCTTTCAATTTGAATATTTAAGTCTACTTAAATGCATTTTTGCATTATCCAATTCTCAGCAATCCAATGACATGTAACAGTAAGGTAATCATAGTCGTTATTACTTCTACCAATATTAGATGTTATAGAAACACGACAATATATATGAGTAAATAAATAGCGCAAATATTGTTCATATTCATGCTTATATTTATAAATATCGCTTTTTACGATTGTGCAAGGAAAACCTTTATAAGTAAGATTAAAATATTTTCTAATATAATGCATAAACGCAGGGTCAGAAGAAAAATTATAGGGTAAGCACATAACAGTTACCATTTTTGCCAATTCTTCCCGATCGTTTTTTTGGATCATAATATAAAATACCACCGGTAACAATATTAATTCCCGATTGAAATTGATTTGAACCGGTACTAGGATCAGCCTGACTAGGACAAGGTATACTTTTCCCCTCGGCCAAAGCTTTCAGATGTTGATATTTGACGTTATCTTTAGGGTGTTTTTTCATGTGTCTAGCCAAAGATCTCATCCTGGCCCGCGGTCCAAAATATTTAAAAGCTAACTCCATACCACAATGTCACGACCTCAAATTCCCTCCGTAGGATGTAATGATAGCACATAGTCTCTAAGACTAGGTAAGCCTATCAATGCGGAATAATAATAAATATTTGAAATAAATAAACACAATTCAAACAATTTCAACTCCCAAAACCCGGTAGAAATAGGTCACACGATTCGAAGAATTTATCCTCAATGTCTCTATATAACATAGTCTAAAGAAAATAAGAAAGCAACATAACAAGAATAGAAGGGCACTCCGGAGTCTGCGGGCGCTGGCAGATATACCTCGAAGTCTCCTCGTACAGCTAGTTTACTGATGCCTGGTCTGATAAGATGTACCTGGATATGCACAAAAAGATGTGTAGAAGCGTAGTATGAGTACACCACAGCGGTACCCAGTAAGTGCCAAGCCTAACCTCGGTAGAGTAGTGACGAGGTCAGGTCAGGCCCTATTTGAGAATAAATAATGATATGGTAAAAATATTTAAATAATATAATAAGATAAAATGATAATGTAAATAAATCCAGTAGTATGTCACATTTAATTACACCAAATAATGGCAAATACATATCTCGTGGAAACAAAGCAGAATTTCTTTTCAACTTTAAGAAAGATGACAACAAAAATCAAAGGCAACTATGGCCATAAAACAATATCAACAAGGGCACTCCCGAGTTACCGCCTCGTAGTCCCAAATCATAAATAAATTCACAATATCTCATTTCCTTATCTCACTGCGGGAGCCTTCACAATTTATTTTAAAGAAAATATTTTTTTCGAAATAGCATCCCGCGTTTTAGCCATCCTTATCACACCGCATGACTTCTAGTAGTTCCCTCTACTAGCCACGCGTATCAAGCCACCCTTATCTCACTGCATGCGTTTCAATACCCAGACCTTATACCACCACATGCGTATCAATATCATAATATATCTCAATTTGCACCTCAAGTGCTCAAATGATTTAACTTGCCAAAACAATTCAACAAAATATATTTTCGCAACAAAGAGCTCACGGCTCATGCCAAAATAAATCATCAATAATATTTTCCACAATAAAGAACTCACAGCTCATGCCAAAATAAATCATCAATAATATTTTTCCACTATAAAGAGCTCACGGCTCTATCATAATGAATACGAAAATCTTACAAAAATATTCAGGAATAAATAATTCAGGAAAATAATATTTCAAAGTCTTTAATACGTTGCTTCAATATCAAGTTTAAAAATGTCAAATACTTCATATTAATAATATTTAATTTAAAGAAAATCAACCTTCAAATAATGCACAGAATAACAAAAACCAAGTTTCAACTAAACAGGTAAAATAATTAGCAGGAAAAGGTCAAACAAATGTAAAGTATATATCTCAGATCAATGATGAAGAATATAACAAGATAAAATAATTTAATAAATGCGCAATAGTGATCTACACAATTTAAAACATAATCTT
>AWOL01S0065209.1:0-37988 GCA_000715115.1 Nicotiana otophora
CAGTTCTTACCACTTGCTGAGTTTTCTTACAACAACAGTTACCAGTCGAGCATTCAGATGGCTCCGTATGAGGCTTTGTATGGTAGGAGGTGCCGGTCTCCAGTGGGTTGGTTCGAACCGGGCGAGGCTAGGCTATTGGGCACAGACTTGGTTCAGGACGCCTTGGAAAAGGTTAAGTTGATTCAGGATCGACTTCATACAGTCCAATCCAGACAGAAGAGTTATGAGGATCGAAAAGTTCGTGATGTTGCATTCATGGTTGGTGAGCAGGTATTGCTCTGGGTTTCGCCTATGAAAGGTGTGATGAGGTTCGGGAAGAAGGGCAAGTTGAGCCCTAGGTATATTGGGCCTTTTGAGATTCTTGAAAGAGTTGGAGAGGTGGCTTACAGACTTGTGCTACCACCTAGTCTCTCTGCAGTTCATCCGATATTCCATGTTTCTATGCTTCGAAAATATCACGACGATCCGTCTCATGTGTTAGACTTCAGTTCGGTTCAGTTGGACAAGGATNTGGACGGGCAGTCCGAACGCACTATTCAGATACTGGAGGATATGCTTCGTGCGTGTGTGTTAGATTTTGGGGGTGCTTGGGACCAGTTCTTACCACTTGCTGAGTTTTCTTACAACAACAGTTACCAGTCGAGCATTCAGATGGCTCCGTATGAGGCTTTGTATGGTAGGAGGTGCCGGTCTCCAGTGGGTTGGTTCGAACCGGGCGAGGCTAGGCTATTGGGCACAGACTTGGTTCAGGACGCCTTGGAAAAGGTTAAGTTGATTCAGGATCGACTTCATACAGTCCAATCCAGACAGAAGAGTTATGAGGATCGAAAAGTTCGTGATGTTGCATTCATGGTTGGTGAGCAGGTATTGCTCTGGGTTTCGCCTATGAAAGGTGTGATGAGGTTCGGGAAGAAGGGCAAGTTGAGCCCTAGGTATATTGGGCCTTTTGAGATTCTTGAAAGAGTTGGAGAGGTGGCTTACAGACTTGTGCTACCACCTAGTCTCTCTGCAGTTCATCCGATATTCCATGTTTCTATGCTTCGAAAATATCACGACGATCCGTCTCATGTGTTAGACTTCAGTTCGGTTCAGTTGGACAAGGATCTATCTTATGTTGAGGAACCAGGTGCTATTTTAGATAGGCAAGTTCGAAAGGTGAGGTCAAATAACATTGCTTCCGTGAAGGTTCAGTGAAGGGGTCATCCGGTCGAGGAGACCGAGCATGATATGCGCAGCCGTTATCCACACTTATTCACAAGCTCAAGTACTTTTTCTAACTTCGTTCAAGGACGAACGTTTGTTTTAGAGGTGGAGAATGTGATGACCCAAAATATCATTTTTAAATTTAATAACTAATTCTGTGTTCTAAAACCTCGAAAAATACTATTTATCATTCCTCGACTTGCGTGCGCAGTCCGTAAAATTTTCTGGAAAGATTTTATTTGAAAAATAGATTAAAATATGAATTAGAGCTTTAAAACTCAAATGAGTTGACTTTGTTCAATATTTTGAGCAAACAGACTCGGATTAGTATTTTGACAGTTCCGATAGGTCCGTTTCGTAAATTGGAACTTGGGCGTATGCCCGAAATTAAATTCTGAGATCCCTAGCCCGAGATATGGAATTTTGATGAAAAATTAAAAGTTTAAGTTCAAATAGTGACTGGATGTAGAATTATGTACAAACGACCCCCGAAATAGAATTTTAATAATTCCAACAGCTCCGTATAGTGATTTTGAACTTAGGAGCGTGATCGGAATTTTATTTGAAAGTCCGTAGTGAAATTAGACTTGAAACGACTAAAATAGGAATTTAAAGTTTGGAAGTTTGACCGGGGAGTTGACTTTTTTGATATAGGGGTCGGAATCCAGTTCTGAAAATGTTTACAGCTCCGTTATGTCATTTATGACTTGTATGCAAAATTTGAGGTCAATCGGACTTGATTTGATAGGTTTCGACATCGAATGTAGAAGTTGGAAATTTTAAGTTTCATTAAGTTTGAATTGGAGCATAATTCGTAGTTTTAGCATCGTTTTATGTGATTTGAGATTTTAAATAAGTTCATATGATGTTTTAGGACTTGTTGGTATATTTGGTTGAGGTCCCGAGGGCCTCGGGTGAGTTTCAGATGGTTAACGGATCAAAAATAAAACTTAAACAGCTGCTGCAAATTTTCTTCTGCTGTGCAATCGAGCCCAATAATCGAAGGCCAGAAACCGAGCCCAGAAATCAAGCCCAGAAATCGAGCCGAGGATCGAAGGCAAGATCGAAGGCCAGCAATCGAAGGCCATAAAGATCGAAGCCATGATCGATAGCCAGGATCGATGGTTGTGATCGAGCCCCAGGGTCGAGGGCCATGATCGAAACTATGATCGAAGGCCATGACCGAGGTCCATGATCGGACTCCCCATAATCGGACTCCTATGATCGAGGTCCAGGATCGGACCCCATGATCGAGGTCACCCTGGACAGATCTGTAAGTTATAAAAACAGGGGGGCTTCGTCCCATTCGTCATTTTTAACAACTTGGAGCTTGAGCAGAGGCGATATTTGATATTTTTTCAAGGAAAAATATTGGGGTAAGTATTCTTAACCCAATCTTGGTTAGATTACCCGAATCCATCATTGTTTGTAACATTTGATTGATGATTTAAGTTGGAAAAATTTAATAAAGCCTTTTGGATAGATTTGAGGATTTGGGGGTCGAATCGTTATTGGAATTTAGTCATTTTGGTATGGTTAGACTCGTGGTTGAACGGGCGTTCATATTTCGTAACTTTCACCGAATTCCGAGACGTGGGCTCCACGGTCCATTTTTGAGTTAATTTCGAATTTTTATTGAAAAATATAGTATTTTCTTATAGAATTAATTCTATAATTTTTGTTGACTGTATCGAATTAATTATGACTAGATACGAGTCGACCGGAATCGGAAAATCGAGGAAAAAGCATACTACTTGGTTAAATTGGAGCAAGTTGAGGTAAGTGACTTGTCTAACCTTGTGTTGAAAAAATTTCCTCCTAGGATTGGTATTAATTGTAATGTGATGAAAGTCGTGTACACGAAGTGACGAGTGTGTACACGGACTAAATGTGAAGGATTATGTGTTTAAATTATGAAGATCACTATTGCATATTAATTAAATTATTAAATCTTGTTATATTCTCCATCATTGATTTGATTTGTATACTTTAAATTTGCTTGACCTTTTCCTGCTAATTGTTTTACATGTTTGGTTGAAACTTGGTTTCTTTTATTCTGTGCATTATTTGAAATTGATTTTCTTTAAATTAAATATTATTAATATGAAGTATTTGACCTTTTAAATTTGGTATTGAAGCAACGTATTAAAGATTTTGAAATATTATTTTGCTAAATTATTTATTTCTGAATATTTTTGTAAGATTTTTGTATTCATTGTGATGGAGCCGTGGGATCTTTATTGTGGAAAAGTATTATTGATGATTTATGTTGGCATGAGCCGTGATCTTTTTATTGTGGAAAAATATCGTTGATTTGTTTTGGCAAATTGAAATATTTGGGCACTTGAGTTGCAAATTATGATATATTGTGATATTGATACGCATGCGGTGGTATAAGGTCTGGGTATTGAAACGCATGCGGTGAGATAAGGGTGGCTTGATACGCGTGGCTAGTAGGGTGAACTACTAGAAGTCATGCGGTGTGATAAGGATGGCTAAAATGCGGGATGCTATTTCGAAAAAAAATATTTTCTTTAAAATAAATTGTGAAGGCTCCCGCGGTGAGATAAGAAAATAAGATATTGTGAATTTATTTATGATTTGGGACTACGAGGCGGTACATCGGTAGTTCCCTTGTTGATATTGATTTATGGCCATAGTTGTCTTCGATTAATTGTTGTGATTTTCATAAAGTTGATAGAAATTCTGTTTTGATTCCACGAGATATTATTTGCAATTATTTGGTGTCATTAAATGTGACATACTATTTGATTCATTTTCATAGTCATTTTATCTTATTAAATTGTTTAACATTTTTTCATGTTATTATCTATTCTCCAGTAGGGTCTGACCTGACCTCGTCACTACTCTACCGAGGTTAGGCTTGACACTTATTGGGTACCGCTGTGGTGTACTCATACTACGCTTCTGCACATCTTTTTGTGCAGATCCAGGTACATCTTACGAGTCTAGACGTCAGTGAGTTACCTGCGCACGGAGACTTCGAGGTATATCTACCAACGTCCGCAGACTCCGGATTCCTCTTCTATCATTTTTATGTTGCTTCCTTATTTTTTCTTTAGACCTTGATACATAGAGACATTGAGAATAAATTTTTAGAAGCTTGTGACTTACTTCTATCGGATTTTGGGAGTTATAATTATTTGAATTGTAGTTTATTTATTTATGATTATTCCGCATTGATAGATTTACCTAATCTTAGGGACTAGGTGTCATCGCGACCTTCTACTTAGGGAATTTGGGATCGTGACAGTTATAATATACTGCAGGTTGGTTACTTGATAGTGTGTATATATACACAATACTGTACAGTACTCTCACTTAATAAAAAAAGAAGAAAAAGAGCTTAGTCTCTGCACATCGTCTCTCCCTCTCTAAGCTTAACAGTGAAGCTTCCATGGCTGTCACTTAACAAAAGTAGAACCCGACTTGTTGCACTTTCTTCTCGAGTCATCATCCATGAAATTGTGTTTTTCCCCCAAATGATTCTGTTTTCATTTAGAACAAACTTGTTGCTTTAGGATGAATCAAACAGCCAACTTCTTTTAAGGATAAGATTTTGTACCGCGTGATTGATTGCATCTGCATATAATACGCTTCAGCGTGATTGCTGCGATTACAGCACGGAACTTACGAGTCGAAGAACAGTCACGACTTCAATCGCATCGCTTTGTGAACCGAAATGATTGATTAGTGTTGCGCTCCATTTCACTTTAAACACTGCCTTCTTCTTTTTCTTCAATCAACCATCAAAAATTAAATTCCTTAAGATGGTTAGTAAACTGTGTTCGATACTAGAAAATCAGAGAAGAAAAGAAATGTTAGTTCAATAAAAGATAACATAAATAATTTTTGAGCCCACAAGTTGCTTGCGTGTCCTTAAGGAATTTAGTCCCCTAACTGTTACCCAAGGTTATGGATTACTTCCTCCCAGGATAGAACGAAAAAAACTATTTTGTAATACTGGTAATCGAAATTACAAAACTTCAGCAAACTCAACAAACGGAGCAAATCACACTTGACAGTTTATTTATATAAAAAAATAATATAACAGTGTAAAAAAAAGAGGAAAAGTTTTCAAATTAAATGAGTAATGTATGTGTAACGTGTGATAGGATCATCCAGCGCACGAGCAAAAACATGCAATCATGTATGCTTTTCGTTTCATCTGAAGGTGGATTTACATTCATTCAAACATCATATTTATTTCATCTCGTTTTAAATGCTTAAAATAAACAGAAGTCAGTGCAAAAACATCAAGTATGAATTTATAAATTATGAGAAATTGCGAACTTTTGATAATGTAAATGTTTTTGCAAATCTAGAGCGAGCTTGGCTTAGCTGATAAAGTAGCTGATAAGTATTAGGTGTTAAAAAGTACTTTTAAGTGCTGAAGCAGGTTTAATAAATAAGCAGTTACGTATTTGAATAAAAGTGGTGAAACTGATAATTGGTAAAAAAATTGCCGACAAATATTTTTCCTATTAAAATGACTTAAATACCCTTAAAATTATTGACACTAATAAAGACATGATTATTACCCGATTTAAAATTCTAGATTGGTTCAAATACAAAATAATTTATGTCTTAAATTATTCTTAATTCAAAAATGATTGATTATTTTCAATTAATATTAATTATTTGTGATAAGCTAAGATATAATCATAAGCCAATTGTGTGTTCTGTTACAAAATCTAGAGACTAAAATCACTTTCTTAGAAGTTCATATACTCCAGGATGAGCTAGTTGGCAAACTGGTACAACCAATGACATTAATTGATGACATCGAGTTATTTCTGAGATTGGCGATGACATTTAGTAATAGCCGGTAACAAACGGAAGTCGGCTTACTTGCACCATCATAACAAATACTATATACTAAAGGAAAGAGCTCTTAAATGTATGTCACTGTAACGACCCGATCGGTCGTTTTAAGCTTTAACACGTCGTTCGGCGGTTTGAGGTCTTGAGTAACTTCACTTCAGGTATTATGACTTGTATGTGGTCGGAATTAAATTTCGGGAAGTTCGGAGTTGATGTAGAAAGAAAATTCTAATTTCGGAAGCTTTAAGTTGGAAGAATTGGCTAAGGTTTGGCTTTTGAGTAAACGACATCGGAATCGAGATTTGAAGGTTGCGATAGGTTCGTATGATAATTTCGGACTTGGGCGTATATTCGGGTTGAGTATCGGATCATCTGGGAGTAATTCAGTGCTTATTATGGAAAGTTGGCATTTTTGAAAGTTTTAGAATTTCATAAGTTTGGTTTAAAGTGAATTTTCATGTTATCGATGTCTGTGTGGAGTTCCGGACCTTGAAATAGGTTCGTATCGTGATTTGTGACTTGCGCATAAAGTTTGTCATTCCGAGATGTTTAAGTGTAATTCGGACGCGTTCAGTGAAATTTGAAGGTTGGAAAGTTGAAAGAAAGGTTTTGGCCGTCGACTTGTAATTTTGATGTTGGTTGACGAGATTCGAGATTTCGACTAAGTCTGCATCGTGTTGTGGGATGTGTTAGTATGTTTGGACGGGGTCCCGGGGGCCTCGGGTGCAAATCGGATTGGAAGCGGATCGAGTTTGGACTTGGAGGAAACAATTGAAGTTTAAGGCTTCTGGTGCGATCGCACCTGCGAGGTTATGGTCGCAGGTGCGAGACCGCAGAAGCGGCCAGCGGGTCGCAGAAGCGGTAGGAACTGAGGCTAGTTGGGTATGCAGGTGTAAGGTTTTGTGCCGCACCTACGAGATCGCAAATGCGGGAAAGGGGTGCGCAGGTGCTAGGGGGAGTGAGTTTGTTGTTTCCGCAGAAGCGGATACCTGGTCGCAGGTGCGACTCCTTGACTATTTGAGTTGTCCCTTGACTATTAAATTCCTTTTATTTTACATTACGACTTGAGACTAAGCTTGCGTAGAGTGATAGACTTGTTATTGTAAAGATTTGACGGGCTTCATGATTAGCCGCAGAATAATTGTTCTCCTCTTACGAATTTCTCCCGTGCTATGCATTTTCCTCAAAAGGTTTTCCTTAAAAATTTATATCTCACACGTCTATTCGTGAGTGGGATCAAGGACCCGTTAAAGCTTCTTATTCTAATGGGATCGGATCGTTCGCCTCGGTAGTATAATAGATACATCTATGGTTTGTGGCGTTCGACCCTCGACAGTGCGCACATTATGATAGGATCGGGCAGTTCGGCTCGGCAGGATTATGTATCACACTCTCATGGAAGCGGGCCGTTCGCCTCGACAATATAATAGATGTATCTATGGTTCGTGCCGTTCGACTCTCGGCAGTGCACATATTATGATGGGATCGGACCGTATGCCTCGGCATTTCTATAAAATACTCTTATGAAATCGTGCGTAATAATTGATAAGGAGCCAGTATATCTATAAGTATTCCTGATTTGAACTGTGATGACTTATCTGGTGAGGTCCATTATATATATACTCCGAATTAGGAGGTAACTACTAGCTGAGAGCTTGAATTATTGTTGAGAGGAGAATTATACCACGTATTTATACTTGTTATTTTATTTATTTACTCTGACTCATAACTATTTACTTCTACTGTATCTGTCTTATTGGACCACTAGTAAGTGTCGATGTCGACCCCTCTTCACTACTTCTATGGGTTAGGCTAGATACTTACTGGGTACGCGTTGATTTACGTACTCATGTTACACTTGCTGCACTTATTATGCAGGTACATATATGTCTGGTGGTCTTTTGGGCGCAAAGGCGCGGCTATTGCGGGGATTTCACCGTAAGCTGCACTCCATGTTACGATCCGTAGCCTGTAGATTATCCATCAAAATTATTTGTATCCCCCAGTCTAATTTGTATTCCAGACAGATGTTGTATTTTATTATATTTCCTAGTTGATGCTCATGCACCTGTGACACCGGATTTTGGGGGTCCCTACGGGTTGTTCATTATGGTAGTTTGTGTAAATATTATCACGTGCCCTGTAAATTCTATTTCATACTATTTAATTAATAAAAATTATGATTTCAAAAATTAAATGAGTAATTAAGTTGATCAATCACCTTTGGCTTGCCTGACAGCGGTGTTAGGCGCCATCACGACCTTTAGTGGATTTTGGGTTGTGACATCTTGGTGTCAGAGCGTTAGGTTCACTTAGGTCTCACGAGTCATCAGCAAGTCTAGTAAAGTCTTGTGGATCGGTACAGAGAAGTCTGTACTTATCTTCTAGAGGCTACAGGGATGTTAGGAGCACTTCCTTTCTTGATTCCTCATCGTGCGGTTTGATTCCTTTGAGGCTTATGACTTTATTTCCTTCCTACTCAATCTTATGCGACGTGAAGTGCTTGTTATCAATTGGGCATCGAGGAGTTGTAGTGGTACTGCAGACGTGGTGCCAGATATTTTTTCCTGTGTATTCGGGCAGGCTATTATCGTCTCCTTGTGGAAGGATGTTCTGTCGTTTCAGCTCATTATCTATATTTTCGATGGTTTTGAGGCTATGCACAGATTGCTATGATGTTCATGTGTTGTTATCGTACGGTGTAGGTGTAATGGTAGGGTGCTTGTGTATGTGTCGAGGCAGTGAATGACTTGAAATGAGGATTTCTCATTGCATGATTTAGAGGTTCAGCATTTAATTCCAGCAGAGGAAAGGCAATCAGACTATGGATGTTCAGACTTTGATTGATAGAGTAACGAGACTTGATATTTTTGAGCGTGGTGGAATTTTCATTGTGATGCGGTGTCGTCGTCCTTGTTTGAATGCATTAAGGTTCGCCGGTGTTATGGTCTTTTTTTATTTGCCTTCGGGGCAGGGTGTAGTGAAATAGTGTCTAAGAAATGGTTGTCAGAGATGGCGGTGTGTAGCGATTTCATAATCGAATCGGTGTTTCGAATGTTGATGGCTCGAGAGAGAGATGATCTTTGAGGAGGCTTAGAGTTGGTAGCAATTTATTTGTCTGGTGCTATAGAGATGGATTTTGATTTGATGCAACTTTTGGGTAGCGAAAGATCAGAAGGCACATGGTGGGAGGTGTTTTACGATGATTGAATTGTTAGCAGGTCAAGTACGCACAACAGAGGTCGAGAAGTTGCCTAGGGAGATGGGTTAACCGAAGTGGGAGTGGCAGAGTAGCGTATAGATTCTGTGGTAGGATAGCCACGTGCCTTGAGAGGAGTTTAGAGCAATTTGGGAATCATGATGGACAGTGACTAGATCTACGGATTTTATTTGAAATATTGCTAATGTGTTGAGGAAGATTGAATATGACGAAGAAGGAATCTTTGTGGGTTCTACATTATGTGGTGGTAGCTTAAGGCTAAGTGGGGGAGCCCACCGTCTACGATTAGATCGTGTGGTTGTCTACTTGTGCAGCTTCTGGTTATCAGTGCACTGGTGGATTATTTATGACTAAAAATAGAAAACATCATGGGTAATTCGAGCAAAGGATTTGATGATTTTGTGCTATATTTAGCCTTATCCATTCATGTGCAGATTTTGGAGAGACTCAGGGTTTATGCTTCCGGTAGATGTGATGTACAAGAAAAAAAAAACTCATCTGGTTGCTTCTTTGGGAGTGTTCATGTGCTGATAGCGCACTAGAGTTTGGATTATATTCGGGACCAAGTCAGGGTAGATGACCCTCAACAGTGGTTCTAATGTGTTCGTTATGTGTGGTTGGAGACCAGGATTTTGCAGCAGAGTGTGAAGAACACTTAGGGAATTTTTTGTGTTATCATCAGGTCCGTAGTGCAGTATTGGAAAATGGGAGAAACAGTTTCGGATTCGCGGAAGGTCTTTCAGAATGGGTGTACCAGTTGGAGATGCTATTATGCGCATGAAGAGGGTAGGAGATGGCTCATGGGCATTGAGACGATGTGGTCTCGTGAATTGGGTAACTCGGGAGGAGTGTTATTGAGTTTCGTTATGATTCTTGAATGGAACTACTATTAGTTCGAAGGCAAATCGAGAGTAGATTGGAAGAAGTTGGGTAGGCTAGTAATGGTTCAATCGGCATGATTGTGGCAATGATCAGTTCCTTTGGCGTGTGAAGTTACACATGTGGTTTGTGGTTGTACGTGCGGGCTTGACCGCTGCCATAACTTGATTGATTTGGGAGGTATTTGAGTCAAATGGCCCTGTTGTGTAAATGGATTTCGGAAGAGTTACGACGGCCTAGATCACGACTTGAGATTTATATTTTCTGCGGTTTGGGAATTCAGTTGTGTGTTGCATTGGTTCTTCTTAAATGATCTAAGTGAAAGGTTTCTAGCCAATGAAGTATTTATTCTACTAGTAGTCCGGGGGTTATGATCAATTCGTGTACTCTCGCGTAGTGACATGATAGGTACAGTGAGAGGCATGGGAATTATAAGTTGAGGATCAAGGTTGTGGTTCGGTGTTGATAAGAATGTCACGAGCTCAGATGAGCAGGGAAGAATTCTGATGTTTAGAGTAAGCTGGCGTTATCGTAGTGTCGCCTGAGAATGGTGTTCTGTGGAAGAGGCATTGTGTTTTAATTTGCGGATTGTGATTTGCCTTACAGTATTAGTACGATTGGTGGTATGGAGTACAGACTTTGCCACCTGGTGCGGAAGGTCGTGGGAGCGTATCCCACGGGGAAATTTGTATAAGTGTGTCATGTTAGTCACTTGATTGTTAAAGATTGAAACCAAGTATGGAGGTTTTTGGTACTATCGTTAATGTGAGAGATTATGCCTGGAAGGCGCTCTATTCCTTTGGTTGTGAACTGTGGAAGTTTGTTCCAGATTGGACGGCTATTCGTGTGTGTCATGAATAGGGCTATTGTGGATCCTTGGAAGGTTATTAGCCCAGTATGGGATAAGTGGAATCGACTTGAGGTCCGCTAGTAGATTTATGTCAGTCGGATGTGTTCATTCATCATAGCATTGCTTACGGAGGAGTCGGCGGGCATTGGATGTTATTCCCGTCGTCAGCTATTCCATGTATTACTCTCTTGTGCCATGTGGGTTGTGAGACAACTTGATTATCCGCACGTGTGTTGAGGTCCCATGTAGCTTATGGTATTATATGAGCAGAATGGCTCTCGAGATGCAGGTCATTTATCACACCTTAGTTGTGCTTGGGTTTTGTAGCGTATGGCTCTATCCGTCTCCCCAGGGTTGTATTTTTTCACTTGGCGTGCTTGTGGTCGATATTCGGGTATTTCGTAGGCATGAGCATTATGGCTTGATGGGTACTTCCTTATCTATTTCTTTGTGTGGCTCGGGTGGCACGCCGCCACGGGTATGTTGTTTGGATCGGGTTGCACACCGCAAAGGTATCATGTTTGGATCGGGTTGCACGCCGCAACGGTACCATGTGTGGATCGGGTTGCACGCTACAACAGTGAGAGGTTGAGTACGATTCCCTATATCTATTCCTGCGTATTTTGTTCTCATTCTCTGAGGAGGGTTCATAGTATCTGTTCGACCGTTTTATTCGTTACGTGGGTTGGGAAGTTCTTTTCTAGAGTTCATTTCTCTTTATGTGTCATATTCGAGTTTGTAGCTTGTTGGCGCATTGATGGCGTCATATAAGATTTTTGGCAGTGTTGAGGTGGCTTATTACATGAGCAACGTGTACTGGGTGAGACGAGATTATTAGACCTAAAGTCAGTGCAATTAGATTTATATAAGGTATATTAAAAAGCAAATATCGCTATTCAGTTCAGAATGAGGTAATGGTGCCTGTCAGGAGGATAGACTCCATGATTTGTTGACTTGGCAGGTGGTTATTAGTTTCTACACATCTCTTCCATTGTGGCAGTATTGCGAGAGTTAGAACAGGGCTTATATGCATTATGAGGTATGCTACGGGTGTCGGGTCAGTAAATTTGTAGCTGTTGTGCTTGGAGGAGGTTGCCTTGGGCAAATGAGTTATGCGGCGCGTTGTGTGAGATCAGCATAGGTGCATGATCATATTTCGGTACAGTGTCTAGTGATTGATGCGGTGTTCGTATGTTAGAATCGAGCCTCGTGGAAAATTTTGGATGTTGGAATTTGGTTCTAAAGCTTGTTAGCTAAGGTTATAGGAAAGATCTTTGGTCTGGCTCGAGCTAACATGCTCACATGGGTTGTGGTGGAACGGGGTAGGGTGCGAGGTGTTAAACAATTATTTTGAACAACTTCGGAACAATTCGTAGCACGTTCAAGGACGAACGTATGTTTAACTGGGAGAGAATGTAACGACCCGATCGATCGTTTTGAGCTCTAACGCGTCATTCGGCGGTTTGAGGCCTTGAGTACAGGTATTATGACTTGTACGTGTGGTCGGAATTGAGTTTCGGGAAGTTCGGAGTTGATTTAGAAAGAAAATTCTAATTTCGGAAGCTTTAAGTTTGAAGAATTGGCTTAGGTTTGGCTTTTGAGTAAACGATCTCGAAATCGGAATTTGAAAGTTCCGATAAGTTCGTATGATGATTTCAGACTTGGGCGTATGTTCGGGTTGAGTATCGGATCACCCCGGGAGCAATTCGGTGCTTATTATGGAAAGTTGGCATTTTTGAAAGTTTTAGAATTTCATAAGTTTGGTTTGAAATGGATTTTCATGTTATCGATGTCCGTTTGGAGTTTCGAGCCTTGGAATAGATTTGTATCGTGATTTGTGACTTGCACGTAAAGTTTGGCATCATTCCAGGATATTTAAGTGTAATTCGGACGCGTTCGGCAAAATTTAAAGGTTGGAAAGTTGAAAGAAAGATTTTGGCCGTCGACTTATAATTTTGATGTTGATTGACGAGATTCGATGTTTTGACTAAGTCCGCATCGTGTTGTGGGATGTGTTGGTATGTTTGGACGGGGTCCCGGGGGCCTCGGGTGCGAATCGGATTGGAAGCGGATCGAGTTTGGACTTGGAAGAAACTACTGAAGTGTAGCACACCGGAAAATTTTGAAGTACTTAAGTGCTCTTAAGAAAGTTGATGTGCGCTAATTATATTACGTTGTGTGCAGACGAGGACTATTAATATTATGGATATCCATTGGATATAATAATAAGTGTACGAGGTATATTATAAGTGATGTGGGGTCTAAGGAGAGACCTAAGTCTAAGTCAAGTTTGAAATTACATGATAGACTAAAGTTCCAAATGAGTACGCACAAGNAAAGTTATGACCAAATTACTAAAGGCTGGCGGAGGAGCCTACGGATGCGAAGCATCCGAGGCCACGTCCGAAAGAGAGGTTGGCAGTGAAGTGCTGCCATAACGTCCAGGTCCGCATCCGATCTTCAAAGAGGAGTGAAGTGGGGATGCGAAGCATCCAGGGCCGTATCCAAAACCCAGAATTCTGGGCTTATAAATACAAAATCGGGGGAAGAGTGTATTTTGTGTATTTGGGGGTTAGGGTTCTTAAAGTGAAGGGGCGATTTTGTGCTCAAATCAAGTCAAATCAACCAAAGTAAATTGTTAGTGATGTTTTGGGTTGATTATTACTCAATATACATGAGTTCTAATATCATTCTTACATCCAAATACTAGAGTTTGTCATCAAATCCTCAAGAACACAAAAATCACCAAAGTTGTGGTTTTTAAAGATTGATCTACTAGAGGTAATTCCAATGATTCAAACTTGTTTATTATGAGTAGTTAGAAGTATTTGAAGCATTTGCAAGTTTTAATGGTTGAAAGATTGGATTATAAAATTCTAGTTCATGGCATGAATAGTACTTTTGAGAAAATAAGAGAGAAGATGAATGGTAATCTTGACGATGAAATTTATGAATACAATGAACCTATGGAAATATTTGTTAGCAAAAGATGGAAGTGATCAACTAAGTAATCACCCGAATTGCATATTTTACAAGTGTTGATTATAGAAGACGATAAATAGTAACTTGGTGGCAATGGACAATTGATGTAGTATCATTAATGACTCTGAATGGGTATTAAAACATAAGAATGAAGTTGAATGGTCTAGCATGTAAAACTATTTGGAGATTTGAGTTGTTGGAGGCTTGTAGCCAACTTGTGAGCCATCTATGGATGTTGATCAATATCTTAGGTTATATTTTGATATAATTAGGATATCTAATTGTAGATGTCGACTTGTTGGTGATGTTGAGCATTTTAATCAACATTGGAATGATGGAGGAGGATTGAAAGCTTGTGAATGTAAATAAAGCGAAAGTGAGGTAAGTTGATAAAAACTTACTCTTCTTGAGGGACTTTCTCTAAAAGCATGTTTCGAGTTAATACTTAAGTTGTTTGCAAATGTGCTTTCGTGCTTGTAGGGACAAACAAGTACGGATGTCTCCATGTACTAAATATTATGTTGCATATGTAGTGTCATGCCATTTTATAAATTTTTATTTTTAATCTTGTTGGAAAAGTGACACTCAAGGTAAATATTATAAGTTTTTATCAAAACTTACGTATTGACAAGAGTATACATATTTGAGTGCTAAAGATAAGTTTTCATAAAAAGTATTTCTTTTGAAAATTGACGAACAGAATAGCACTTATGGTATCTTTTAAAGATTGATGTTAAATTGCTAAAGGCTTTAGCATGTAAAAGGTTATTTATTTAAATTTTGTTCAAAGAATTTAGATTTTCTATAAATGCTATGAGTTGATAAAAATATATCATTTGAAGCTACTATGCTATGAATCTATTTTTAAAGTATCAAATGTTTTGGGAGTTACTTGTATTCACCGAGATTGACTTCAGATATATCGTGTTCGTTGTCATGAAACAACACGTGTCGGCGTAGGCGTAGATGGTCACTTTGTGGTATAGACTACGGCAGAGTGCTCTCCCTCGAGAGGGTACTATTTTGAGCTATTATTATCATAGCTGAGTCGATTCGTACGGCACTACGATGAGACGACCTGAGCAAGTAGGGTATATGATACTTGCCGCTAGGTACATAACCTAGTTGACCTTCTTGTGTCGGTGATGGTATAGTACTCCCAGTGAAAGGTAAGGATGATTTTCTTATGTTTAGGCCTAAGGAGCCGAAAGTGATTTCGATGACTTAAAGCAAATGGAATGATTTTATACGATTTTATCCAAAATCTTGGATTGATGTAAATGTTTTAAAAGTTTATATTGTGGGTTATATTTCACTTGGTTATTATTTAAAATAACAAGGGTCATGAATTGATAGAATTTCTTATCGTTTATATCAAATATTGGTGCATTATTTTTATAAAGTTTGTCCAAAGAACTTGAGTTAGAGAGAGTCTATGACATTTATTGAGTACCGATGTGGTGTACTCAGCCCTTAAGGCCCCCCTCCAAGGTCGTGCTTACTTTACATGTTTCAGGATGATGTATGTTACGTGGCATGTGGTCAGGCCAGGATGACTCTCTTTCCGAGGTATTATGAAGCACCACTTTTATTTCGTGGTAGCTATCATATTCTTCCTTATTTTAGTTTGCTGGAACTACTCCAACCGTTGGTTCTATTCTTTGGTATAGAGGCTCTATAGATAGTTGTGAAAGGTTGTAATAACGGGGTTGTACACGACATACATGAAAGTATGTTTATTTTACTTAGTCTCATTGTTATTAACATGAAAGACATCATGTGTGATTTTGAATTGAAAAATATTTTATCATTTAATTTGAAATATATATGATTTTCAAGGAGCTTCCGCAGTTAAATTGGTTTTCATGCATATGATTTGGGTGCATCACATGGTTTGGTTCGCTCGGGTCGAGAAGTGTGTTGGGTGCCGGTCATGTGGATTTTGGGTCGTGACATGAAGCTTAAGGCTTCTGATGCGATCGCACCTGTGAGGTTATGGCAGCAGGTGCGTGACCGCAGAAGCGGACAGGGGGTCGCAGAAGCGGTAAGAAGTGAGGCTGGTTAGGTGCACAGGTGTGAGGTGTCACGACCCAAAATCCAACTAGCCATGATGTCACCTAGCCTCACCCTCTAGGTAAGCCAAATAATAACAATCCGATTCAATTAATATTTAACTAACTCTAATACACTTCCCGAGGACTAATAGTACAAATCATAAGCTTCTAAGATTAGAATTTATAAGGCTGTCTTGAAATAAAAATACGTCATCTGACTGAAGTATACATGAACAGATTAAAAATTCTAAAGATACCATGAACAAGAGGCAGCAATGATTGGAACACATGTATATCTTCAGATCCAGCTCGTGCCATACGCAGCTACATCAGCATCAGAAATATGCACGCAAGGTGCAGAAGTGTAGTATGAGTACAACTGACCCCATGTACTCAATAAGTAACAAACCTAAGCTTAGGTTGAAAGTAGTGATGAGCTGGAACAAGGGTCAGAGTCCACTCCAATAACCAGCAACAATTCATAATATTATAATAAAGATGGTACAAGAAATAACCCAGCTAGTTCACAGTTACGAAAAATAGGTATGCTTTTCAAGTATAACAGTAAATCCCAAATCTTTCACCGAAAACCTCAAAATATGAGTAAGTTTGTAAAACCGTGATTTTCTATCCAAACGCCTTTCAAAAATAAATAAGATGTTTCACTTTTCAGATAGCATAAGGGAAATTCATCTTTATGCCTACATGTCAATATAAAGATGAAACCATGAATGTCACCAAAACCGGGTAGCAAGAGGAAATGCATCTCTATGCCTATATCTCAAGTACGTATGTCAAATGCAATGCATCTTAATGATGACTCATGTACTCAGATTCTGAGAATACTCAATCACTCAGTACTGTATATGGCCAATCCAGCCCAGGGAATATACATCCCTCAATATAGATAATTAGGCAAGGTCCATGCCAGGAAAAATCCATCCCAAAAGTATAAATGATTCGGGCAAGATCCATGCCCAGGAAAAATCCATCCCTCAATAAAATATCAACAGCGCTCACTGCATGGGGTGCAAACCCCGGAGGGGCTCCTTCAACCCAAGCTCTATAATCCGCACTGACAACTCACGTGTTGCACGGACAACTCACGTGCTATAGTATCAATATCTGGATAATAAACAACAGGGGTGCTCTCGAGGTACCGCCTCGTAGTCCCAAAAGTAAATATACAACAGGGGAGCTCCCGAGGTACCGCCTCATAGTTCCAAAAGTAAATATGCAACAGGGGAGCTCCCAAGGTACAGCCTCATAGTCCCAAACGTAAATATGCAAGAGGGGAGCTCCAGAGGTACTACCTCGTAGTCCCAAAAGTAAATATGCAACAGGGGAGCTCCCGAGGTATCGCCTTGTAGTCCCAAAAGTAAATATACAACAGGGGAGCTCCCGTGGTACCACCTCGTAGTCTCAAAAGTAAATACACTACTCATAACCTATGGAGCGACGAATTTACAGCAAGGAGTTCTACAGTTAAAGACTAAAAACGAAATCAAGGAAACAGGTAATTCAACTAAGCATGTTGCAAAAATTGCAAGTAAGAGTTAAAACGCGTAGACATGCGATATTAGGCTAACATGATGACTACACAATTCCACGGAATCAATTATGTCATAGTTTCTATGATGCACGTCCACACGCCCGTCACCTAGCATGTGCGTCACCCCCAAACAAATCATATTTTACGTATTTTTAGGGTTTATACCCTCAGCTTCAAGTTTAGAAATATTTCTTACCTCAAACTGTGCAATTCTCTATTCCAATATGCCCTTACCTCGCGAATCGGGGTCTGAACGCCTCGAATCTAGTCACAATTAATTCGATACATTCAACACAAATTATAGGAATCAATTCCATATGAAAATACTAAATTTCCCAATTAAATCCGAAAGTCCACTCAAATATCGACAATGGGTCCCACGTATCGGAACCCGACAAAAGTTATAAAATATGAACACCCATTCAACCAAGAGTCCAACCATGCCAAATTTACCAAATTCCGACATCAACTCGACCCTCAAATCCTCAATTTAACCTTAAGGGTTTTCACAATTTTTCCAAATTAAAACACCAATTAAATGCTAAAAATAACAATTGACTCGGGTAATTTGACTAAAATTGAGTTAAGAACTCTTACCCCGATGTTTACCTTGAAAATCTCCTGAAAATCGCCTCTCCCCGAGCTCCAAATCGTTAAAAATGAGTCTCATTTTTAGAACTTAAGTTCTGCTGCCTTGTCATTTACCCTATGTGATCGCAGAAAATACTTCTCGATCGCGAAGCACAAAATTTTCCAGCACACTTTTACTCTATGCGATCGCGGCCAATCCCTCGCGATCACGATGAATAATTTCCAACAGCCTTGTCCAACTCTTCCGGACTGCCTCTAGTAAAATGGTCATAACATTTTGTAAAAAATTTCAAATGACAAATGGTTTATATTTCTAAATACTAGACACCAAGGGATATAACTTTTATTTTTGGATCATCTCTAAGTTCCTTATAGATTATGAGATAAAAACTTCTAAATCAGCCCTGTGCAGCAGAATCTTAGTTCTACGCGATCGCGAAAAGCCTTCCGCGATCGCGATGCACAGACCAATTTTTCTTATTTATTCTCTTCACTATTGCGACCAAATCCACGCTATCGCAATGTACACCCTTTGTAGCCAAAAACCAGCAACTTAAAAATGGCCTGAAATGGTCTGAAACCACCCCAAAACTCACCCGAGCCTCTCGGGACCCTGTCCGAACATACCAACGAGTCTCAAAATATATTATGGATCTACTCGAGGCCTCAAATCACATATAACAACATCGAAATGACGAATCGCACCTCAATTCGAACGTATAAATGTTTCAAATTTCCAAATTCTATATCTTATGCCGAAACGTGCCAAATCAATCCGGAATGACTTCAAATTTTGTATACAAGTCATAAATAACATAACGAAGCTGTTTCAATTCCAGAATCAGATTCTGAACCCGATATCAATAAAGTCAAATTTCCGGTCAAACTTCAAACCTTCAATTTCTTACTTTTGTCATGTCAAGTCAAATTCAACTACGGACTTCAAAATAAGCATCCAGACACACTCCTAAGTCCGAAATCATCATACGAAGCTATTGGAACCATCAAAACTCCATTCTGGAGTCGTTTGCATAAAAGTCAAACTCCGGTCAACTATTTGCCTTTAAGCTTCTAAACAAGAATTGTTCTTTCAATTTAATCCTGAATTATCCGAAAACCAAAACCGATAATACACAAGTCATAATACACATTACGAAGCTGCTCAAGACCTTAAGTTACTGAACGGGACGCTAATTCTCAAAACGACAAGTCGGGTCATTACACAAGGTTTTGTGCCGCACCTGCGAGAGCGCAGATGCGGGAAAGGGGTATGCAAGTGCGATGGGGAGTGAGTTTGTTGTTTCCACAGAAGCGGATACCTGGTTGCAAGTGTGACTCTGCAGAAGCAGAGTCTGGTCTGCAGATGTGAAGGCAGGAGGGCTGAAGGGGGACCGCAGAAGCGGAATTTTGGCCGCACCTGCGGAACCGTAGAAGCGGTCAAGTGGCTGCAGGTGCAATGATCATTAGGAAGAGGGCTTGTTTAAGTGCGAGGGTTTGGCTCATTTTCATTTCATTTCTTCCATGGGATCCGGCCTTGGAGCGTCAATTTCATCGTCAATCATAAGGTAAGTAACTTCTACAAGTTTTGAGTTAAATATACGAATGTGGGCTTGTAAGTACATGAACAATTATGGAAATTGTGGGATTTTGGTAGAAAACCCTAGAATTTGGTATTTTTGGATTTTGACTACGAAATCGGACATGGAATTAGAAATAATTTATGTATTTGAGTTCGTGGTGGTATGGGTAATGATTATCTTCAAAGAATTTTGGAATTCGGGCACGTATACCCGAGGGTTGACTTTATGGACTTTTCGAGCGGAGTTGGAAATTGTTATAAATTGATTAATTGTGGATAATAGAGTATATATTAATGGATTTGCACATTTGTTTTAATAGTTTTGGAGAGACGGGCATCGATTTGAGGTATTTAAATGTGTTGGGGCCGGTTATGGAACCTCGGAGCGAGGTAAGTCTCATGTTTAACTCTTTGAGGGGGAAACTTCCCCTGGGTGATGTGTTTGATATGTGCTACTTGTTGCGGGGGCTACGTACGCACGAGGTGACGGGAGTCCGTACGTAGCTAAATTCATGTTATGGTCCGGGTAGACTTAGATGCACACCATGCTATAACTGTACTATTTGAGTTGTCCCTTGACTATTAAATTCCTTTTATTTTATATTACGACTTGAGACTAGGCTTGCGTAGAGTGATAGACCTGCTATTGTGAAGATTTGACGGGCTTCATGATTAGCCGCGAAATAATTGTGCTCCTCTTACGAATTTCTCCCATGCTATGCGTTTTCCTCGAAAGGTTTTCCATAAAAATTTATATCTCACACGTCTATTCGTGAGTGAGGTCAAGGACCAATTAAAGCTTCTTATTCTAATGGGATCGGGCTATTCGCCCTTGCAGTATAATAGATACATCTATGGTTTATGTCATTCGACCCTCGGCAGTGCGCACATTATGATGGGATCGGGCCGCTCGCCTCGGCAGGATTATGTATCACACTCTCATGGGAGCAGGTCGTTCGCCTCGGAAATATAATAGATGTATCTATGGTTTGTGTTGTTTAACCCTCGGCAATGCACATATTATGATGGGATTGGGCCGTACGCCTCGACATTTATATAAAATACTCTTATGAAATCGTACGTAATTATTGACAAGGAGCTAGTATGTCACGACCCAAAATCCATTAAAGGTTGTGATGGCGTCAGACACCGCTGTCAGGCAAGCTAAAAAATAAATACTTAATTTGGTTCTTATTTTTAATATTTTAGAAATCATATTTTTCTTCAATTAAACAGTAAAAGATGGAATCTACAGTGTAAATAATAATATTTTACAACAATTTCAATACAGGACAACCCAAATCACCCCAAAACCCGGTGTCACAAGTGCATGAGCCTCAACTAGGAATACAAAATAAAATACAACATTTGTCTGAAATATAAATTCGGACAGGAAAATATAAATACTCTGAAGGAGACTCTACTGGTTGCGGACTCATAATGTGGAATGCAGCTCACCTAAATCCCCGCAATAACTGCGCCTCTGCGCCCACAAGGCCACTAGACATATATGCACCTGCACAAAAATGTGCAACAAGTGTAGTATGAGTACGTAAATCAAGGCGTACCTAGTAAGTATCCCGTCTAACCTCGAAGAAATAGTGGCGAGAGGTCAAATTTGACACTTACTATGGGCTATAATAAAATATCAATGAGTCGACTTTTCTCCCACTTAAACATACGTTCGTCCGCGAACGAGCTAAGAACTGCTCTAGAGTTGTCTGAAATCACTGTTTAACACCTCGTGCACCTACTCGTGCTACCATAACCCAGTTGAGCACATTTACTCGAGCAAACTTGAAAATCCTCCCTTTTATCTAGTCAAATAAGCCTTAGAGCCAAATTCCCACATCTGAAATCCTCTAACAGGTCTGTTTCCAACATATGAACGCTGTATTAATCACTACACGATGCACCAATACATGTTTGCATATCTTCGCGGAATCCACACCATGCACCGCATAATTCACATGACCATAATAATATCCCCCGATAACAACAGCCGAAATCCCACGAATTCGATGCTCACAACACACCTCATGACTCATATAAGTCCTGATCCAACTCTTGCAATACTGCCACGATGGAGGAGATGTGCAGGAACTCATAACCAACTGCCGAGTCAACAAATCATTATGTCTCTCCTCCGGACAAGAACCATTACCTCATTATGAACCAAATAACGATATTTGTTACACGATATTTACGCCTCATATAATCCGATCGCACTGATCCCAGGTCCAATAATCTCGTCTCACCCAGTATAAGTTATTCCGACAATAAGTCACCACAAATACTACCAAAGGTCTCATATGATGCCACCATGTGCCAGCAATCCACAAACTCGCATGTGATACATAAGGAAAAATGAACTCCGGAAAGAACTACTCAACCCAAGTGACTAATTAAACAACCGAAAAGATGTTATGAACCTTCCTGAGAAAATTGAGAAGCAAAACACACAAGAATAGGTATAAGGAACTATACTCAACATCACATTGTTGCGGCGTGCAACCCGATCCACACATGATACCGTTGTGGCGTGCAAACCGATCCAACCATGATACCCATGGCGGTGTGCCACCCAATCCAAACAACATATCTATGACGGCGTGCCACCCGATCCCACCATATACCCGTGGCGGTGTGCCACCCGATCCACACATAATAATCGAAAGAAACGGTTATACTCATAAAATACCCGAATATTAACCATAAGCACGCCAAGTGCATCATACAAATCCTGGGGACACGGGTAGCGTCATACGCTATAAAACTCAAGCACAACTAAGGTGCAATAAATGACCTGCATCTCGAGAGCGATCCTACTCATATAACACCACAAATTATACGGGATCTCAATACGAGTGCGAATAATCAAACCGCCTCACAACCCATATGGCATAATAGAGACTACATGGAAAGGCCGACAACAGAAATAACATCCAAGGCCCGAAGACCCCTCTAAAAACAGTGCTATGCGGAAATGAACACATCTGGCCTGATATAGGGCCCACATTCACATTTAGATCCATCCACAGACCTCAAGTCAATTCTGATCGTACCGCACTGGGCTAATAACCTTTCAAGGATCCACAACAACCCTTTTTCCCATGACACATAAAACAGTCGTCAAATCCGGAACAAACCTCCACAATTCACAACCAAATGAACCGAGCGCCCTTCAGGCATAAATTCTCAAATTAGCGATAGTACCACAATCTCCATACTTGGTTTCAATCTTCAATCAAGCAAGTAACTACATGTCACACTTATATAATCTTCCCGTGGGACACGCTCCCACGGCCTTCCACACCAGATAACAAGTCTACACATCTATACCACCGGCCATACTAATGTTGTAAAGTAAATCAAGAATCCACAATCAGTACGCAAAGCCTCCTATACAGGACACCGATATCAGGTGACGCTAAAGACAATACCAGCTTACTCTAACCATCTGAATTTATTTTCCTGTTTATCCGAGCTTGTTACATTTTTGTCAACACCGAACCGCAACCTTGATCCTCAACCTCCAATTCCCATGCTACTCGCTGCACCTAATCATGCCAATGCGCAAGAGTACAAGAATTTCATCATAACTCATGTACCATTAATAGAATACATATTTCATCATATAGGAACCTCTCACTTGACTCATTTCAGGAGAACCATTGCAACACGTGACTGAATTCTCATAACCGCAGAAAATACAACCCCGAGTAGTGGTCTAATCCACCATGTCCCTTCCAGGATCCATTTTTCACATAACAAGCCATTATAATCGAATACCTCCAAATACATTAAATTACGGCGGCCGCCAAGCCTCACACGTATACCACAAATCACATGTATAAATCAACACGCTGAAGGAATCGATCATTGCCACCATCAGGCCAATTCAACCGTTGCTAACCGATCCGACTTCTTCTAATTTACTCTGGACTTGCCTTCGGAATAATAATAGCTCCATTCAAAATATAATGAACCCAACCCGCACTCATCCTGGGTGACCCTATTTCACGAGACCACGATGCCTCAAATCCCGAGAACTAACTCATACCCTCCTTGTGCGCACATTCGCATTTTCAACTGATACACCTATTCTGATAATTCCTTTACGAATCCGAAGGTATTTTCTCTCATTCATCCAATGCTACACTGCAGACCGAAGATAGCATAGAACACTCCAAGCCCCTTTCATAGTCCACTGCAAAAGCTCGATACTTAACCATACTACGAACTCGAAATCCTGAGGTACCACACTTTAGCTTTTGAATCCACTAGGACCGTTGTTGAGAGTCACCCACTCTGGCTTGGTCCTGAATATAACCAACTCCAAGGCCTTGCTAGCACATGAACACTCTCTCAAAGAAGCACCCGGCTGGATCACTTTCCTTGTACTTCACATCTACATGAAGCATAAACTCTGAGTTTTTCCCAAGCCTGAACATGAATCGATAAGGCCAATTACAGCACACATTCCTCAAATCCTTTGCTCAAATTACCACCGATGTTTTCTTTCCTTAGTCGTAATAACCTATCAATATGCTGCTAAACAGAACCCTCACAAGTAGATAACCATACAATCCAATCGTAGGTGGTGGGGCTCTCCCACTTAGCTCGAAGCTACCATTGCATAACTCTGGAACCCACCAAGATTCCTTATCCCACATTGACATTATCTTGCACAATCAACCCACCAAATTTCTCGAAACCTTTCTGTTAAACTCTTCATGGCCACTCTGAATCACTAGCCACATGCACATATTTGGCCTCTTTTTGAATAGTAAGTAGAAATTCTTCGTAGGAGCTTTGTCAATACCATGCAACAGCTAACTTGCTCACAAGAGATAACCCACCTATGGAAACTCCATGTCGACATCATCTAATTTCGCTGCACTGGGTACAATTACTACGAAATCAGTAACCCATCATGAGCCCGTGCTCATTCACCAGCTGTACAAGTTCATTCACTCCTTATGGACATCAATTAAAGGTGCGGCAATACATCCCAATCCAAAGTCCTGTTGTATCCTTTTTCATATCAAGCAACTCATTTCTGTTATATCCAACCTTCCTCCATATAGCAGCCAATATTCCAAATTAAGCCCGCAGACCGAGTCACTGTCCACCGTGAATAACAAATCACTCTAAACTTTCTCAAGGCGTGTAGTCATCCTACCACAGAACCCATATACCGCTCTGCCACTCTCCTACTTTGGTCAAACCCTCTCCTTTAAGCAACTACTTGACTTCTGCATTCTCACACTTGGCCTTCTAGAAACTTAACCGCGACAAGACACCTCCCACATGTCTTTCCTCATCCTTCACTGCCTAATTGTTGCCTTAAATCAAAATCTATCTCTGTAACACTTGAGCCAATCGATGGCTACCAACTTTAAACCTTTTCGAATATCATATTTCTCAAGCCATCAACACTAGAAACACTGATTCGATCCTAAACCGCTGCACACCACGATCTCTGATAGCCGCTTCCCCGATACCATTTCACAATACCCTGCTCCGAAGGCGAGTTTAAGAAGACCATAACACCGGTGAACTTAACGTATTTAACAAGGACGACGACACCACATCACAGATGAAAATTCCACCATGCTCGAAAATACCAAGTCTCATTACTCTATCAACCCAAACCTGAACATTCTTAGTCTGATTGTCTTTCCTCCGTTGGAAATAAAACACTAAACCCTTGAATCATGCATTGAGAAAAACGTACGGCTCCGTGAGAAGGGCGGTGGACAGAAATGGCCTTGTTGTACCTCACTCTCGTCTTCAATGGGGCCTGCTCTTTCTTTTTTGGGAACCTCTTCTCAAATCATTCGCTACCCCTACACATAGACAAGTATCCTACCATTACTCAAAAACTGTGCGATAGCAACGCATTAATCGTCATAACAATCAATGCCAAATCTCACAACCTTAGGTAATACTGATACTGAGCTGAAACGACAGAACGACATTCCACAAGGTAACGACAATAGCCCAAAGCAAATACACAGGGAGAAACATCCTGCACCACATTTATAGTATCATTTAAATTCCTCAATTCCTAATTTTTAACAAGCGTTTCACGCCGCGTAAAATTGAATAGGAAGGAAATGAAGGCACAAGCCTAACAGGAAATCAAATCGCACGATGAGGAATCAAGAAGGGAAGTCCTCCTAACAGCCCTGTAGCCTCTCGAAAATAAGTACAGACGTCTCTGTACCGATCCGCAAGACTCTACTAGACTCGCTCATGACTGAGACATAAATGAATCTAGTACTTTGATACCATATTGTCACGACCCAAAATCCATTAAAGGTTGTGATGGCGTCGGACACCAGTGTCAGGCAAGCCAAAAATAAATAATTAATTTGGTTCTCATTTTTAATATTTTAGAAATCATACTTTTCTTCAATTAAACAGTAAAAGATGGAATCTACAGTGTAAATAATAATATTTTACAATAATTTTAATACAGGAAAACCCAAATCACCCCAAAACCAGTGTCACAAGTGCATGAGCCTTAATTAAGAATGTAAAATAAAATACAATATCTGTCTGGAATACAAATTCGGACAGGAGAAATATAAATACTCTGAAGGAGACTCTACTGGTTGCAGACTCATAATGTGGAATGCAGCTCACCTAATTCCCCACAATAACTGCGCCTTTGCGCCCACAAGGCCACTAGACATATATGCACCTGCACAAAAATATGCAGCAAGTGTAGTATGAGTACGTAAATCAACGCGTACCTAGTAAGTATCCCGTCTAACCTCGAAGAAATAGTGACGAGGGGTCGACTTCGACACTTACTATGGGCTATAAATAAAATATCAATGATATAATTAGGCATGAATTACGTAAAACGACTGTAAGCTCAATATCATGAAATAAGTAAACAATTCTTTTGTTCATAAGAAATTTCCAAATTTATTTTTGTCATTTAACATTTTTGTATCTCGGTCCAATGAAAGAAATATCAATTATTATCAATTCCAAAAATATATCATGCGCAAATCATGTTGAGGTCGTACGGCCCAATCCAACATAAATATTTAAACTGTGCACTGTCGAGGGTCGAATGACGCAAACCATAGATGCATCTATCTATTACCGAGGCGTTCGGCCCGCTCCACAAAAGAGAAAACACATTAAACAACTAATTCAAGATTTATTAATGGGAAAACATAAATTTCAAATTCCCATTTAACGGTCAAGTAAATAAAGTTTACCCTTTTTTTACAATTCCTTTATCAAGTTTCAAAATGTTTTAAACAATTAATTTAACAAGTAGGGAAAAACATCGCAAGTACAACATGATATGAGTCCTAGACTACCCGAACATAAGCATAATAGTAGCTACGCACAGACTCTCGTTACCTCGTGCATACGTAAACCCCACAAATAGAAGCACATAAAGATTTGATTCACCTATGGGGTTAATTCCCTCTTACAAGGTTAGAAAGGAGACTTACCTCACTCCGAAGTTCCATAGCCGGCTCCCAAGCCTTTCCAACAACTCAAACCGATGCCCAACGCTCCAAAACTAATCAATAAATGTGCAAACCCATAAAAATATTCTCTAATACTCATAACAATTCGATTTAAACAAATTCCCAACTCCGCTCAAAAAGTTGATAAAATCATCCTCGGGCCCAAGTGCCTAGATTCCAAAAAAATTCGAAGATAAACTTTACCCATAACCTCACGAACTCAAATATATAATATATTCTCAATTCAATTCCCAAATTCGTGGTCAAAATCCAAAAATACCAAATTCTAGGTTTTCTACCAAAACTCCCAATATTTCTACTAATTTTCGTGTTTAAACCCTTATACAAACTATGTATTTAACCTATAATAAGTGAGAATCACTTACCTTGTGTTTCTTGATGAAACCCTCCCTTTGAATCTCTCCAAAATCGCCCCAACCAAGTGAAAAATGGAAGAAAATGGGCAAAGTCCCGTCTTTAAAACAATCTGCCCAGCCGACCTTCCCAATCTGCGGTACACCAGTCGGACCTGCAAAAACTCCATCGTAGGTGCGGTTCCCTCCAAGCTAGGAAAAATCCGCTTCTGCGGTCCTCCACGCGCTTCTGCGCCTTCGCATATGCGGATGCCCTTCCGCTTCTGCGATCCAGCTGCCCCTCTCGCATTCTCGCACCTGTGACACTTTACCGCATCTGCGACCTTGCAGGTGCAGACAACCCTTCGCACTTGCGATTACTGCCTTGCTTCGTCCAAACCGCACCTGCGGCCATTTCCTCGCCTCTGCGGTCACGCACCTGCGGTCAAACTTGTGCAGGTGCGATTACACCAGAACTGATGCATTTCAGCCATTCCTTAAGTCCAAAACTTGCTCCGTTAACCATATGGGACCCACCCGAGGCCCCTAGAACCTTAACCAAATATACCAACATGTCCCAAAACACATTACGAACTTAGTCGAGCCTTCAAATCACATCAAACAATGCTAAAATCATGAATCGCACTCCTATTCAAACTTAATGAACTTTGAAACTTCAAACTTCTACCTTCGATGCCGAAACCTATCAAATCACGTCCGATTGACCTCAAATTTTGTACACAAGTCATAATTGACATTACAGACCTACTCCAACTCCCGGAATCGGATTCCGACCCCGATATCAAAAAGTTCACTTCCGGTCAATCTTTTCAAAAACCTTCAAATTTCTATTTTTCGCCAAATGACCTCGAAACGACCTACGAGCCTCCAAATCTACTTCTGGACGTGCCCCTAAGTTCGTAATTGCCATACGGAGCTATTCCCAGGCTCAGAATCCCAATCGGACATCGATAACATTGAAATTCACTTCAACCCAAATTTATGAAATCCTTCCAAAATGCCAACTTCTACAATAGGCGCCGAAACGCTTTCGGGTCATCCAAAACCCGATCAGGACATACGCCCAAGTCCAATATCATCATACAATCCTGTTGGAATCTTCAAATCCCCATTTCAAGGTCGTTTACTCAAAAATCACCCTTTAGTCAATTCCTCCAACTTAAAGCTTCCGAAATTAGAATTTTCTTTCCAAATCAACTCCGAACTTCCCGAAATTAAATTTCGGCCATGCGTACAATCTTAATACCTTAAGTGAAGTTGCTCAGAGTCTCAAACCATTGAATGACGCGCTAGAGCTCAAAATGACCGGTCGGGTCGTTACACAGTATATCTGTGAGTTTTCCTGATTTGAACTGTGACGACCTATCTGGTGAGGTCCATTATATATATACTTCGAATGAGGAGGTAACTACTAGATGAGAGCTTGAGTTATTGCTGAGATGAGCATTGTACCACGTATTTATATTTGTTATTTCATTTATTTATTCTGACTCACAACCGTTTACTTCTATTGTATCTGTCTTATTGGACCACTAGTAAGTGTCGATGTCGACCCCTCATCACTACTTCTCTGGGGTTAGGCTAGATACTTACTGGGTACGCGTTGATTTACGTACTCATGCTACACTTGTTGTACGTATTGTGCAGGTACATATATGTCTGGCGGTCTTTTGGGCGCAAAGGTGCGGCTATTGCGGGGACTTCACTGTGAGCTGCACTCCATGTTACGATCTACTGCCTGCATGGTCTCCATCATAATTATTTATATTCCCTTGTCTAATTTGTATTCCATACAGATGTTATATTTTATTATATTTCTTAGTTGATGCGCATGCACTTGTGACACCGAGTTTTGGGGTCCCTACGGGTTGTTCATTATGGTAGTTCGTGTAAATATTATCACGTGCCCTATAAATTCTATTTCATACTATTTAATTAATAATAATTATGATTTCAAATACTAAAATAAGTAATTAAGTTGATCAATCACTGTTGGCTTGCCTGACAGCGGTGTTAGGCGGCATCATGACCTTTAGTGGATTTTGGATTGTGACAGTCATGATTAATCATAAGCAGATCATCTTCTCCACTTATTCCTAATTTATCATTAAGGTTTGTGAATTCTAGGTTTATTGTTTTCTTTGATAGGTTTCAGTGTCAAAAGTTATCATTTTATAATGAATAGATATTCAGTTCATTTTTGGATACGCGAAAAATTTATAACTAGCCATTTTTACTGCTGGTCAATCAAATTTAGTCATATAATCAAAAGTCAACTATATTTAGCCAGCAAATTAGAACGGGAATAATTTGTTGACAAAAATACCCCTACTCTGTTATAAAATTTACGCGGCATGACCTCATACTCTGTTTCAGCAGAATCCCGCGGCGTCAATCTACAGATTGAAGTAAGCTCTCACGATTATTCTTCCGATTCTTCAATTTTTCTAGTTTAATCTTCTTATTCTTCTCAATGCGTTAATCTACGATTCTTCTCGTTTGTAATTCAGATCGTAACTAATATTTATGCATTGTTATATATTATTATAAATTTTATATGAAAAATATTTATTCTGTGCTTAATTGTATAATATATAAATATAATTTAATTTTCAGAATATTATACGGAGAGTATGTATGATTCATTAAAGAAGACACAATTAAACTGATGGCAGATGAATTAATTGCAGAAAAAAATATCCAGTGTAATATGTTGGACCTTTCTGAATTGATATATACAACTTACAAACTTTCAGAATATTATACGGAGAGTATGTATGATTCAAACACCAAGAATATACTGGAATCAAATTTAGGACAAAAAACAAAGCTCCATAAACAAATACTAGCGTAGAAAGAAAAAACATAATCAAACAGCATATAAAAAAAACAGAAACAATCTATCATTAAAAACAAGTAACTAGAAATAAAATAGAACTCCAGTATAATATAATAATTATCCAGTATAAAATACTGGACAACAAGGATTCAGAGGGCAGACTTCTCGTATAATATATTGTAATCAAATTTATTACAAAAAAAAAACTCCATAAATAAATACTGGGCTAGAATTAAAAAAACATAATCAAACAACATATGAAAAAACACATATACAAATTACCATTAAATACAAGTAATCAGAAATAAATATAACTCCAGTATATTATAACACTCATCCAGCATATAATACTGGACAATAAGGCTTCAGAGGTCAGACTTACAGAATAATATACTGGAACTAAATTTATTACAAAAAATCAAATTTTGAAGTATGAAGTCCAGCACATTATTCTGGATTTCAAGTTTTGACAAGAACTCCATGTCACGACCCTAGTTTCCCTCCGTATGATATCTTGACGGCACCTAGTCTCTAAGACTAGGTAAGCCTAACACCTACTGAATTAATAAAATAAATCAACCATCAAACGAAGAATATGAGATAAAACTCTAATACACAATTTCAATTCCCAAAACCGGTAATACAAGTCATAACCTCTACTAAGTTTGCTACAAAACCTCTAAATATAACTGTTTCGAAATAGAGATGAACAGTGCAAGTACAATAACAGAAGGTGACTCTGAGGCCTGTGAACGCAACAACAGGTTTTCCTTGAGTCTCCATAGCAAGATCCGTACAGCTAGCTAGCGATCGACTAACTCCGAATTACCTGGATCTGCACCAAAATGTGCAAAAGTGTAGTATGAGTACACCACAGTGGTACCCAGTAAGTATCAAGACTAACCTTAGTGGAGTAGTGACGAGGGACAGTCAAGACACATGTTGGACTAGATAACCTGAACAAGTATAGGTATAGAACTAACATAGTATAATATCTCTACAGAACTACGCATAATGACAACAATAATACGGTGCTTACAGTAGGAAATAGAAGCAACAATTTGCAGCAGGACACCCCAAGTAATAACACAGTAGAGTAAGCTGGACACAGTTTAAATCCGGTGAAAAAACAAATAAAGGAAAGACAAGTAGCAACCTGATAAGAATAACCACTTTTGCACCAGGTTTATTCAAAAATCCCCACGAGGTACCAAACCTCAAAACTCACACAATTCAAGGGTCCCAATTCATGAACTCTAATCACTTGGCATCTTGTGCCCCCATTACAACTAATAACTGCACGGATGACTCACGTGTCAATAGAACAATCCTTACATATAAGACAAGTAGACGGAGTACGTACAAATGATCGGTAGCATCAGTGTTCATCTTTTTAAACCGATAGGGTGATAAAGTGCGTGTATGCTTGTGCAAGTGTTCTACCACAACTCAAGTCATAAGTAAGAGTGGAGACAATGAATAGCATATAAGAAACGATCACCATGAAGTGTACGCGGTATAACTCACACAGGGTAGATACACCACTACAAAAATAACAGCAATAACACTGCCCCCAGGCCATCACAAGTCATCACAAATCAATCCCTGACATAACCCACCTTGTCTCTCCACGTGCGCAATAATAAAGTAAATGACTGCCTTGTCTCGCCGCACGCACATAATAATATTTTCACCTTGTCTCGCCACATGCGCAAACCCACATATATAGCCCGCTTTGTCACGCCGCATTTACAAATATCAATAGTAACAATAGCATGACAGAAACTCCGTGCAAACACCCAAACAAAACCTCCCAACCATACCACGTGTCAAAAACACAACATCACAATATAATGACTTTTGCTACATGTGCCCATATTTCACGATATTTCATCTAAACAGTATCAATACCACAATCGGGCGTAGCCCTCGGCTCAACAAACTGAGTAGAGTAGTAACAACAACAACAACAACAACAACAACAACAATAGCACGAGAATACGACAAGTAAATCCACTCAAGAGCTTTGGATCACAAAGAAGCGGTAGAACGAGCTCACAAGGAATAAACACAATAGGTAATACTAATCGCAATAAGAAAAGCTCAACAAGGGAGAAATAATATGTAATAAATGATTCCACAAAAGTACAATTCGACAACAAGGGAGATAACATGAGTCAATAATTCCAAATAAGGATGAGGCAACTACGATAAAGGATAACTAAACTTTATTTAGGGTTGAGCAATTACGAAGAGATACAATAAGTTCAATTAAGTATAAGCAATTAGGAAAGGATAGCATGGCAATTGAAGAGGCAACAACTTCAGTAACGGCACACAAGAGTCAAATAGGCAATAAGAGTGGAACATGAAAGCAATTAATTCTAATTAAGATACGTAGAGGTGAAAATAGTTAAAGGGGAATTTAACATAACAAAGCAATTTCATATCTAATGAGCATAAGAACCTAAGAGACCTAAAAGGTCAACTTTCCACAAATAAGCTTGAGCACGTACTCGTCACCTCGCGTACATGGATTTCACATGATACAATTAGCACCAAAGACTCAAATCCTAAGGGGTAGTTTCCCCCACACAAAGCTAGGCAAGATACTTACCTCAAAGAAGCTAGGCCATTACTCTAAATGACCCGCTCGAGTGAAACAACCTCCAGACGGCTCAAATCTAGCCAAAATAACTTCAATCCATAAATAAAACTCATAAAAATAATTCCGGATAATAAAGTTTCGATCTTTAATTAAAATTAAAAAGTCAACCCCCTGGGACCGCACCTCGGAACCCGATAAAATTTACAAAACCCGAACACCCATTCCGATACGAGTTCAACCATACAAAAATTATGAATTTCCAATATCAATTCGTCCTTCAAATCATCAAATAATCATTTTGAAAGATTTCTTCAAAAATTCCCATTTTTCCTCAACTCAAAATACTAATTAGAAGATAAAACTAAAGATGGATTCATGGAATATAATACATTTCGGGTGAAGAACACTTACCCCAATGATTTGCTTGAAAAATCAACGAAAAAATCTCCCAAAACTGAGGTCTACAACTCAAAATATGATAAAAATATCAAACCCTCGACATATATGCGATTCTGTCCAGAACTTCCGCATTTGCGGACATACACGCGCACCTACACTTTTGTTGGTGCGGAAAAATTCTCCGCATCAGCGATCTTCACTTTCCCACACAGGGATCGCACCTGCGACCATAGTTGCGCATCTTCGATTGCGCAGAAGTGGACATCACCTGGAGCCTCCAACGCGCATCTGTGATCCCCCTTCCGCAGATACGGCCTCGCACCTACGGTCCTCCAGTCGCAGAAGCGTTTCAACAGGGCCTGCCCCAATATCGCATAAACGACCAAGAACCTCACAGAAACGGCTTCGCATCTGCGATCAAATCTCTGCAGATGCGGATACATCAGAAGCAGACCTGGTAACAAGTAATAAAATCATCTGAAACTCGTCTGAAACACACCCGGGCCCTTTGGAACCCCGTCCGAATATACCAACCAGTCCTATAACATAACACGGACCCGTTCAAGGTCTCAAATCATAACAAACAACGTCAGAACTATGAATCGCAGCATGAATTGAACTTATGAAATTTCGAATAATCCAACTTCTAAAACCCATGCCGAAACATATCAAATCAACCCGAAACGACGTCAAATTTTGCATGCAAGATCCAAATAACATAACAGAGCTATTCCAACTCTCGGAATCACATTCTGAACCCGATATAACCAAAGTCAATTCTCGGTCAAACCCCCAACCTTCCAAAAAACTCAACTTTTCAATTTTCGCTGAAATGCTTCAAGTTACCCTACGAACCTCCAAATTCAAATTTAGATGCACGCCTAAGTCCAAAATTACCATACGTAGCTATTGGAACCATAAAATATTTATTCCGGATTCGTTTACACAAAAGTCAAATTTCTGTCAATTTTTACTGCTTAAGCTTCTAAAACACGAATCATTCTTCCACATCAATCCTGAATCATCCGAAGTCTGAACTCGACTACGCACGCACATCATAACACATAATACGGAGCTGATCGAGACCTTAAGCCACTGAACGGAGCGCTAATACTCAAAATGACCGGTCGAGTTGTTACACTCCAGCAATCTATAATGCAGTTGAAGCAACAAACTACTTGAAAATTCACCCTAATATACAGCGACTACAAAAATATTTGAACAACTTATCAAAACAAGTTACGCAATGATTACAACATAAAACTAAGAACAGAGTGACAAAATTATCAGAAATAACACGAACTACTGAACATTGAAAAAAATCGTCGATGTTAAAATACCACAAAAATTTAAATGCTAACAGTACGGAAATCAAAATTAAAACAAAAGACACAACAATAAGAATGAAAATTCAACAACAACACTGTAAAAACAACACTTACCCAGACGAAATTTGAAGAAAATTTGACCTAACCCAAACGAAATTTGAAGAATATGTTCTCAAGAAAGCGAAATCCGTACAGTACCCTAAAGCAAGCGAAAAGCGATTTAAAAATAAAAAACTAACTAAAAAGGATGTTAAAAAGGAGAAGGGCAAAAATGTTAATTACTAATATATTTTAAGTTAAAATGGCTAGAATTCAACAACATTAACGATGGTGGCTAATTTTGGATAGCCAGCCATAAAAATGGCTATGCCATGCCATTTTGATGAGAACTTAAGAATCCAGGCTTTGAAAGGAATCGAGTACAAGATGAGGGAGTGAAGTTACGGCGAAGGTTAAAGTAGGGTCAGGTATTTCGGAAATTACGAAATAGTATTAGGGATACAACATTAAATTTTTTGGTCAAATTAAAAGTGTTTATAAGCAGAAAAATACTTATGGGTTATGGCTTATTTTGTCTTATAAACACTTTTAATCTATATCTATATATATATGTATATATTTATATTAAAAGCACGAAGGCCTTTCGCGAAATATCGTTCGCCTTTTTTACCCTTAAAATAAAATAGATTTCACATTGGACGAAATTATAATTTAAATTATTTTTCTAATATTTAGGAATCTGAGATTACGTAAAATTGTGGTTATTAAATTTTTCCTTATTTGAGTTAAATAAAAACTCCTAATATTTAGGACCATAAATTCTATTAAGATTTTACCTTATATAATATCTTTCATATTAATTTTCTAAATATTTATGCCCAAATTTTTGTTCTTTTAAATAAACAAGTAGCGAATTCACAAATCAAAGTACAAGTGGTTGGCTTCAAATTTTGGATTTTAAGTCCTTGATACTAACGGGAAAAAATTTCTTGACTTTTGGTATAATATTTGTAACGACTCGACCGGTCGTTTTGCCTTTTAGATCCTTCTTCCCCTAAATAAGACTTTTCATATGTGCTTTTATTATTTTATGACTTGCGGGGATGGTTAGTTCGGGATTTGGAAGGGTTCGGGTTGAAATCGAAACACTTAGTTCCTTAATATTACCTTTAAAGGGTTAAGTATGATTTGGGTCAACATTTCTAGTAAACGACCATGGAACCAGAATTTGACGGTCCCAATAGGTTCGTATGATGATTTTAGACTTAGGCGTATGTTCGAATCGGGTTTTGGATGATCTGGGAGCGTTTCAGCGCATAAAGTTGAAAGTTGGCGCATTGAAAGTTTAAAAGTTCTTTAAATTTGGTTTGGAGTAGGTTTTGGTGTTATCGAGATCCGTTTGTGATTCTGAGCCTGAGAATAATTCCGTATGGTGATTTAAGATTTTAATGCAAAATTTGATGTCATTCCGAGTAGTTTAAGTATGAATCGGCACGTTCGGAGTAAGTTGGAAGAATTTGAAGTTCATAAGTTGATCCCATTGGTTTTGGGTTGCGATTCTTAGTTTTAAAGTTGTTTTCCGCGTTCTGAGGGTGCGAGTGAATTCATTTTATGTTTACAAACTTTTTGGTATGTTTGGATGGGGCCTCGGGGGCCCCGGATGCCATTTGGACAATGCGCGAAAGTCGTTTGGCCTTGGAAGAACAGATGAAGCACCAAGCTTCTGGTGCAATAGCACGTACGGAAGGCGAGCCGTAGGTGCGAGCTCGCAAAAGCGAGCCAACAGCCGTAGAAGCGGCCCAGCATAGGCAGCCTAGAAATTGCAGATGCGGGTGAGGGTGCGCACCTGAGAACGCACAGGTGTGATAGATGCAACTGCAGAAGCGGCCGAAACCGCAGGTGCGACACACGCGTCGCATCAGCAGACCCGCAAAAGCGGGCCTGAGGTTCTCAGATGTGGAAGAGGCCAACTGATGATGGAGCCGCATCTGCGAGGCATTTTCCACAGATGCGGCCATGGAGCCGCAGAAGCGGGAGTCCTGGAGGCAGAAAGGTTCATTTATTACGGGACTTAGGCCATTTTTGACTCATTTCTTTCACTTCTTGGGCAATTTTGGAGCTTCTTAGAGAGGGATTTTCATCTAGCCATTGGACATAAGTAATTTCTATCCAATGCAAGTTAAATACATAGATTATGGGTAGATTTTAACATGTAAAATTGTGAAAACTAAGGGTTTAGATGAACAAACCTAGGTTTTCATAAAAATGAGATTTAATCACGAAAATGGTTGTGGGTTTGAGTGAAAATTATATATTTGAGTTCGTGAGGTTATGGGTAACATTTATCTTCGAAAATTTTCGGAATCCTGGCACGTGTGATCGGGGGTGAATTTTAGGAATATTCCAATTTAGGTTGGGTGATTACTCTAATAGTTAAATTGTGAACTTTTGAACATATATTGACTAATTTATATAACATTTGACGAGTTTCGGGTCATTTGGCACCGAGTTAAGAATTTAAAGCATATTTGTGGATCGGAAGTGAGCTTGAGAACGAGGTAAATCTCTTGCCTAACCTTGTAAGAGGGAACTCATCCCCTTAGGTGTATCTTTGTTGTAAATTACTTGTGTGGGGATCTACGTACACAGTAGGTGAAGAGAGTCTATTCCATGTGATGTCCGGATAGTCTTAGATTTACATTATGCTTTGTTTGCACTGTTATGTTGATTATGCTATTAATTGTCTTAAATAGAACCGGGATTAAGGATTTTTAGATTTAAAATCCCCAGTTTGGATTTCTTATGTTTGGGAAGAATTGAACAATTTTATAATAACTTTGAGAAATCTATGTTCACTCGCGTCGCAAGTATTTCCGCGAGCGAGGTAAATTCCTCTACTCTCATGGGAGCGGGTCGTTCGCCTCGGCAGGTTAAGAGATGCATCTATGGTTCGTGTCGTTCGACCCTCGGCAATGCACAATATATTTTTGTATCGGGTTGTACGACCTCGGCATAAATCGTGTGTGATAATACTCGGAGTCTAATTTTACTTGATATTAATTTATGGCTTGACCAGTTATAATTATTTAAATGATAGGGATTGACTCAAAATTTATTGTTAGTGAAAGAATTATTATTCTTTGCTTGTTACTGAGTTGTATTAATTGTTTTTATATAATC